>MU712164.1:14897-25202 GCA_026770625.1 Nicotiana glauca | reverse complement strand
AAAATACAAAAGGAAAATACAATACAAAAATAATATGAGTGAAATACAAGAAAAGTAAATAAAAGAACAAAAGAAAGAAATGGATTGTTAAAAAACTTGGGCTAATTACCCCAAGCCCAAACCAAAATACCCCAGGCCCAAGCTTACATGATCCGGTCTGCCCCATTCATAGTCCAAACGACGTCGCATCATCATCCTTCAATCACAGCCCTTGATCATCCTAATCTAACAGACAGGGTTTGAACTCATTAATAAATAAAACGACGCCGTATATATATGCCCAAAGAATCTGAGCCGTTCAAGTGATTTAATCTATCAACTGTGGTTACTTGTTACACTTTTAATATATCATATACAAAATGAAAAAACCAGAAACATTTCACCCCTTCCGTCTTCCCCTTGCCCCGCCGTCTCTACTCCCCTGTCAACCCGCCGGAACCCTACCGGCGGAAAACGTTATCTACACCAACCAACCCCAAAAATACACCACATGACCACCACGATCCCCTGACTCCACCCTTCTACTCCGTTTCCTTCAAATCCCTCCCCATCGTCTCGAATATTCAAAATCGTTTCGCCGGAACCCTAACTCCGGCGAACACCACATCACCCAATCCAACCCAAAATAACACCAAGTCATCGCCTTGCCTCCCTTTACATGATTCTGAAAGTCTTGAACCCCAAAAACAACTGGAGAGGCTCGAATTCGATTCTGAAGATTCTCCGGTGAGTCAAGCCTATAAAATTGCCACAAGACTCCCCTCCTTGGTTCTTGGAGATTTTGACGCTTAAAAACAAGAAAAGAAAAGACTGTCCAGTGAATAAAAGCTAGGTTCTTTTTCCTTTTCTTTATTTGTATTTCTTTTATTTTTGCATGCGTTTGTTCCTTTTTTTTTCCTTTTTTTTTTTGGTTTTATCATGATATTAGTTAAGTTCTGCTTATGTTCATTTAGTTTTACTAGGGTTTACTGATTTTTGTTTATAGTATTTTTTTTTAGTTTAAAATAGAAATTGATATTGTTTGATAGATTAAATAATTAGATATTAAGGTAAATGACAGTATGATCTAAAATTGATTCATGTGGTAATTTCTGATATTAGTCGATTCTGATAATTGTTAGTGTTAATTTTTGATAATTAGTTTGATTATTTAGGATTAGTTGACAGTAATTAGCATGATTGGTTATAGCTGTTAAGTTCCTAATCGTTAGTTAATTTAATTTGTTAAATTCTGATTAGTTTTTGATAATTAGGGTTATAATGATTTAATAATTCGGGCAGCTAAATAATTCAGGGGGCTAAAGGGGTTGAATGGCAACAGGTTTAGTTGGTAAATCCAACTTAGTTTCAGGGGTATTTTCGGTATCTAAAAAGGATTAATAGTAAATAACAAAAGGAAGGGGGGGGGTATTTTGGGTATAGAATAAGGGTAATTGGGTAGATTTTTAAGTGAAGTGAGGGTAGAAAGGGGATTACATTAGATTAGAAGGTTCTAGATAGGGGAATTAGTATAATTCTTAACAAAAAGGTATAGTCAATTGAATTACAAGTTAAAGAATAAGGGTATAAGTGAAATAAAAGAGGGACTAAAGTACAAATTCTGAAGTTTAAAATTCCCTCCAATTTCAACTCTATAAATAGGCATTGATATGCCTCATTTTAGGAGGGTTTTTTTTTTTGAAAATTTGAAAATCATCCTCCAAGTAATATACCATTCTAGATCCAAATTTTCGAAATTCATAATTCCAAAAACTCAAAAAACATTAGAACTAGTAGAAGAATTCAAGGTGATACTATTTCATTGATCCTCTAGTTAAACTCTGGTTTGCGTAGTGATTGCTGGAAACTTCAGAAAGTTTTCTAGTTTAAATCCAAAGTTGAAGTTGAGGTCGAATCAAATCTGTTTGCTTATCTGCTGGTATTTTTTTGATTTTTTGAGTCTTCCTGGGTATTTTTGGGAGCTGTTTGGACTAATAGCTGGCTGATTTTGAATTACTGTTGCTGTGATTTGCTACTGATTTCTCATTTTTCCTTTCTATTCTCCAGGTACACATCTGTATCTATATTGCGATTTTGAGTTCAAAAACATGGAATAAAATGTCTGGCTGATGATCCTGTTTGAACTTTTGTATTCATTCATAGTCTGAATTGTATTAATTTTAGATTTTTTTTAGATAATATTTGTAGTAAAACTTGGACTGATGGAATAATAACCATTCGTTTGCTAGATACAACATAGTTTTGTTATTGTGTAGTGTGATCTTATATAGATAGTTTTTTTTAGTTCAACGTTTTACTGTATGTTTGGACTTTCAGAATGTTTGGACTGTTTGGATTAGTATTTGACTATATTAATATGTTTGAAGCACTAGGATCCTTTATAATAATAAAGTAAATTGATAGATCTGGATTTCATTTAAAAGAGCATGTAAAAATCTGGAAATGTTTCGTTAAATTGCCTATTGTTTAATTTTCATTCTAGTATAGAAATTAACAAATATAAATAGTAATGTGTTTAAGTTTTTTTTAGCATATTAATAAAATTTTAGTAGTTCAGTTATGTATTAGAATTTTGAACTGATAATAACAGTTAAAATCTGTTTAAAACAATAAGTTTAGTTTTAATAGAATCTCTTTAGATTTTTAATCCAAGCTTTTGTTCGATTATTTGTTGATCACTGAATGCGCCTATAAGAAGTAGAAACATTGCTAATAGTTAGGTAAATTGTAGACTCAATAGATCCTGAGGGATTCGATCCCTTGTCCTTTCCTTGGAGAATCTACTGTATTATTATTTGTTTGGGACGGTCTTAAAGCCCAATGGAGCAGCAACATAATTAATGAATTTCTTTTGGGCCAGCAGTGCAAGGCCCAAATCTGCCAATAATTAAAAATAAAATCAATCAAAAGTTCTAAGTATAGTAATGCCATAAATAAATAATTAAGAATATAAGGAGACTAAATTCATATTCATAGGTTAATTAACCTTTAGATACAAAACAAAATAGAAAACTTAGTATACTTTAGTTTGACCTTTAATAAAAACAAAAGAGACGAGCCTCGCCCAAATAAATGCAAAAGCGGGGTCCTCAACATTTAGTTACTAAAAATACTTAGAAATTGGGAGGACCGTTTAGCGAATTTCACAGTCTTCCCCAAAGATAATAAACGCGTAGTCGCTTTAGGCGCGTATGTTAATAATATTACTTTCCTAAATACGGGTTCACATTTATGTGACCCAAATCCAAATCTCAACGAAGTCAAAATGTGTTAAAAACCACGGGCGCACTGGTGCGGCGTGGTTCGAAATACATTTTCACGACGTTGCAATTCTTATAAATAATAAGAGCGGGTTATTAACAAAAGGCACATAAAAATAGAACATGTATTGAAATCAGATAAAAATTAAATACAACAGTTGAGCGACCGTGCTAGAACCACGGAATCCGGGAATGCCTAACACCTTCTCCCGGGTTAATAGAATTCCTTATTCGGATTTTTGGTTAGCGGACTGTTAACAGAGTCATATTTTCCTCGGTTCGGGATTCGACCGGTGACTTGGGACACCATTAATCTCCCAAGTGGCGACTCTGAATAAATAATAATAAATCCCGTTCCGATTGTCCTTTAATTGGAAAAACTCCTTTACTATATCCTTCACGGGGTGTAGTAAACGTAAAAAGGAGGTGTGACAGGGTCATCATATCCTCCACCTCTAAAATAATCGTTCATTCTCGAATGGACCTAAGAAGAAAGTACCTAAGTTGGAGAAAATATGGGGATAACGGCTCCGCATATCGAACTCAGACTCCCAGGTCGTTGCTGATAACTAGGGATTTTGACCTGTTTTATGCTCCTTCTTGCTTACGCTTTGATTATAAATTATTACAAAATAGTCCCAAAAGGCTCATAAGTTGTGCTTGATTGCAGGTTTGATCAATAAAGTAACGAGATATCAAAGATCGTCTCAAAAGGAGTGAAACCTGCACAAGTACCAAAGACAAGACAACTCAGGACAAACAGGCCTAGTACGGTCGCACTACACTTTGTGCGGTCCGCACTAGGGAGATTCAGAGACCTGGATTTTAAGGCATCAAAGTGGTGCGGCCCCAGCAGATATTGTACGGCTTGCACTGAAGACACCGCGGCCGCACTACCATTTTATGTAGTCCGCAGAAGCAAACTTCAGAGAGATGTCAAGTGCCAAGGTTCAAGCCTGTACGGTCCACGGTCGTGTTTGTGCGGACCACGCTAGATGCCTCTACGGCCGCAGTCCATTATGTGCAGTCTGCGGAGCCTAGGTTCAGAGAGTGATTTTTCAGAGTCAAGAGCCTAGTGCAGCCGCACATCATTTTTTGCGGTCCGCACTGACCCTGCAAGGGAATTTTTGTCCAGTTTTTCCAGCTTAGTATAAATAGAACCTTTTTCCATTTTTAGGGTATCAGCTATTTTCCAGACTTGAGTTGCGCTCGTGAGAAGCCATTTTGTAGCCATTTTGGGCATTTTAACGTAGTTCTAGCAATTGAATCATTATATTTACTTCAATATTTTAATATTATGCCTTTTTCCTCATCTATTTATCTGATTTTCTCTTCACACATGAGTGGCTAAACCCATTAGCTAGGGTTGTGGCTCAACTCTAGTGTAGGTAATTGATGGTTGTTGTGATTTAGGGTTAGATTGGCTATGGGTGTTTGTTATTTGGGTCAATTTTATGGTTTAATTTATGAATTAGTGGTTGCAAACACTGATTTGTGCTAAATTGACTTGGTGCTTCTTGAGAAAGAGAGCCTAAGTCTCCAAAATTGACCCAACAAGGAATTGGGATGAACTCAAGAGAATTGATAGTCTCAATTAAAAGGTTAAACCTCGAGAGAGTAATTACTCGGCTTGAACCTAGTTAATTGAGCAAATTTGCCTACCCAATTGGTCTTGAGAAAGTTAATTGGGCAAAATCTTCTCTCTACCGAGAGGTGTGAGAGTGGGTAAAATCGTGCAACGGTTATAGCATATTTCCCCAAACATGTCAACCGTGCCTTAGAAGCAATTACTCGTCAATTAGCCACCTAGGTGAAAGTCACTACCCTAGTGCCTTTTTTATCCATTAGATACAACTTGTATCAATTCTCATTTAGCATAATCTAGTTGCATTTATAATTAGTAGTTGATAATAGTAGATTATTAAATAAAAAAACTAAAAATGACAGGAAGTGATATTTGGAACAATTACGCAACTCCACTCTAGATAGATACTCAACTCCCTTTCTAAATCCCTGTGGAAATCGATCCCGACCCACAAATTGGGTAAAAAGCTATTGCGACCCTCTCTTCCTACTTTTTAGTAGTGCGGAGTAGGCAGTGATCGCTTTTTGACACCGTTGCCGGAGAGCTAACAGTTTTGGCTATTTATTTAGTTAGTTTGGTGTATTGTCCTTCTTTCCTTCTTTGTTACTTACTTTTTTTTGTGTCACTACTCAGGTACCAATATGGCATTGAACAACGCTAATGACCCTCTTGGAAACGTGATAGCGGGGGAGGAGGTAGATGATCTTGAGCAAGATGAGGTGCCTCTTACACCTCAAGGACAACAGAGAGGCCGAAATGCCAATGTTAATCCAAATGATAATATTCCAGACCCTCCTCCGCCACCTCCAAGAGTGGCTCCTAGAGTATTACCGAATCAAGGGTATGAGAGTGCTATTGTCCCTCCCTGAATCCAGGCGGGGAATTTTCAAATAACCAATGTGATGTTGACCTTGCTCGAGCAACGTGGATATTTCACGGGTGCCTCCGATCAAAATGCCTACAAGCATCTCAAGGGGTTCATAGATACATGTTGGGAGAGCAAGCAGACGAATGTCTCCGAAGATGCTCTTAAGTTGAGACTTTTCCCATTATCACTTCGGGGGAAAGCATTGGATTGTCTAGAGAGACTCCCGAACCATTCCATTACAACTTGGGATGAGTTGGCGAATAAGTTTATTGCTAAGTTTTTCTCACCCGGGTACATGGCGGAGCTTCGAGATGAAATATTGGCCTTCAAGTAGGAGCCAACGGAACCTTTGCAAGAAATCTGGGAGCGGTTTAGAACAATGGTGAAAAAAGGCCCAAACAATGATATGACTGAGGCGATGATTCAACAAACCTTCTATCGGGGCATCAACACCATGAAACAATGCATTGTGAACCAATTGGTCAAGGGCAACTTTATGAAGCTTCCTTACAATAAGGCTTGTGAGATATTGGATGAGATGGCCGACACTTCTTCGGCGTGGCAAAGTAGAGGGAATGTGCCCCAAGGTGACCCCACGGTCATCCATTTGCACAAGGAATTACAAGATCATGGTCAAGCTATTGATGAGCTTACTACTACTACGAATCAATTGGCGAAGGCTCAGTTGCAACAATTCCAAAATCCTCTCCAAGTCAATGCCATGGAAGGTGTAAACATGCTCGTCAAATAAGAGAAGGAAAAAAGGGCAACAAACTTAAGGGAATTCTGTACAATATGATACTGATGGTGGTGGTTATTCAAATGATTGTTATGATGACCAAAGTGAAGAGCTACAATATTTCAACAACTATCAAGGCAATAGAGGCAACTCTTCAAACCAACAATGGCGACCCCAAGGAAATTGGGGCAATCAACAACAAGGTGGTGGTAATTGGAACAACAACAACCAAGGCGGTAATTGGGGGAACAACAATCAGGGAAACCAAGGGAATTGGAATGGTAATAACAACAAGTGGAACAACAATAACAATCAAGGTGGATGGAACAATGGGAACCAAGAAAGCCCGGGGCAAGGCTTTCAAAAGCCTCCAATGTACCAACAACCGAACAATCCACCCTGGTTCCCTTCTCAAAGTCCTAGTTATTTAGGTAATGATATGGGTAGTATTGAAATGATGTTCGAACAAATGATGAAGAAGAACCAAGATTTCGATGCTCAATTGGCTTTCCACAATACCTCTATCCTGAACTTGGAGGTGCAATTAGGCCAAATCTCTTAATCGTTGAATACTCGCCCTAAGGGTGCTCTACCAAATGACATGGTAGTGAACCCAAAGGGTGGAACCAATCATATGATGGCGGTTACAACAAGAAGTGGGAGAGGCGGTGATGTGCATGCCTCGAAAGATAAGAAAATTGTGGATGATGATGTTGAATTGAGGGAAGATAATGTACCTTTGATATTTTAAGAAGTGGTTGAGAATGAGGTGAACAATGATGTGAGGATTGACATTAATGAGGCCGAGGTGGAAACTCAAGATGTCGTGAACCCGTCTAGGGAACACGTGATTGACATGCCCGAGCCGGTGGTGCCCAAAGCCAAGACACCTTTGCCTAGGCCACCTCTGCCTTATCCTCAAAGATTAGCAAAGCAAAAGAGTGACAACCAATTCAAAAAGTTCATTGACATGATGAAAAGCCTTACAATCAATGTGCCTTTGGTGGAGGCACTTGAACAAATGCCAGGATATGCCAAGTTTATAAAGGATTTGGTGATAAAGAAGCAGTCGATGGATTGTGAAACAATAAAAATGACTCATCAAGTCAGTGCTATCGTACATTCTATGGCCCCAAAACTTGAAGACCCTAGAGATTTTACTATCCCTTGCACTATTGGAAGTGCGGATTTTGCCAAATCCCTTTGTGCGTTGGGGGATAGCATAAATTTGATGCCTTATTCAGTCTTCAAGACTTTTGGGAATTGGGAAACCTAGGCCAGCCTCAATGAGACCTCAAATGGCGAATCGATCGATGAAGCGACCTTTGGGCATAATAGATATTGTGCTTGTCTGGGTGGACAAGTTTATATTGCCGGCCGACTTTGTCATTTTGGATTGTGAAGTGGACTACGAAGTCCCCATCATTATAGGAAGATCTTTCCTTGCAATGGGGAAGGCATTGGTTGATGTTGAAGCGGGTGAGCTCACTTTGCGAGTGGGTGATGAAAAGGTCTTCTTCCATGTTTGCAAATCCATGAAGCAACCCAATAGCACCGATGTATGCTCATTTGTAGACCTTGTCACAGCTGCGATTGTGAATGATACAAGTGTTATTATTGATGTGGAGGATCAGTTGGAGGCCGTGTTGTTAAACCTTGAGGTAGATGATGACATGGGCCGAGTGGAGTGTGCAAATGCCTTTCATGGAATGGGTTCCTATTCTTATGAGCCGAGAAAGCTATCCTTGGACCTCGAAAATAGAAATACGCCTCCCACTAAGCCATCAATAGAGGAACCACCGGTGTTGAAGATGAAGCCATTGCCTCCATACCTCAGGTATGAGTTCTTGGGCCCTTGTTCTACTTTACCTGTTATTCTTTCCTCGTGCCTCACTAACTTGCAAGTAGACACCACTTTGGCGGTTCTCAAAAGGAGGAAGAAAGAAATTGGGTGGACATTGGCCGACATTCAGGAATAATCCCCACATTCTGCATGCACAAAATCATTTTGGAAGACGATGCAAAACCCTTTTTAGAGCATCAAAGAAGATTGAATGAGTCAATGCAAGAGGTGGTGAAGAAAGAAGTGATAAAATGGTTGGATGTCGGGGTTGTGTATCCTATCTCCGATAGCTCATTGACTTCTCCGGTGTAGTGTGTGCCAAAGAAGGGTGGGATGACTGTGGTGACAAATGACAACAATGAACTTATTCCCACGCGGACCATTACCGGATGGAGGGTATGCATGGACTACCGGAAACTGAACAAGGTAGCTCGCAAGGATCATTTCCCTTTGCCATTCCTTGACCAAATGCTTGATCGCCTTGCGGGGCGTGCTTTTTATTGCTTTTTGGATGGCTACTCTGGGTATAACCAAATCTTAATCGCTCCGGAGGACCAAGAGAAGACCAATTTTACTTGTCCATATGGCACCTTTGCTTTCTCTCGAATGCCGTTCGGGTTGGACCATGCTCCGGCGACATTCCAATGATGTATGATGCCTATTTTCACCGATATGGTGGAAGATATTTTGGAAGTCATTATGGATGATTTTAGTATGGTTGGTGATTCATTTGAAGAGTGCTTGGGTAATTTGGATAGAGTTTTGGGCCGATGTGAGGACACAAATCTCGTTCTTAATTGGGAAAAATGCCACTTCATGGTTGAAGAGGGCATAGTGTTGGGACACAAAATTTCAAGACATGGGATTGAAGTTGACAAAGCCAAGATAGATATGATTTCAAGGCTTCCTCCCTCAACTTCCGTCAAAGGGGTGAGGAGTTTTCTTGGGCACGCGGGGTTTTACCGGAGGTTTATAAAGGATTTCTCAAAGGTGGTAAACCCCTTGTGAAAGCTACTTGAAAAAGATGCCAAGTTTGCTTTCGATGAGGGATGTATGCAAGCATTTAAGCTTCTCAAGTTTAAGTTGACCACTACTCCTATCATTACCGCACCATGTTAGAGCTTATCCTTCGAGCTTATGTGCGATGCAAGTGACGTTGTGGTCGGGGTTGTTTTGGTTTAAAAGGTTAAAAAATGTTTCACCCGGTGTAATACGCAAGCAAGACCATGAACGAGGCTTAAAGGAACTACACAGTTACCGAGAAAGAATTATTGCCATAGTTTTTGCAATGGAAAAGTTTCGGCCATATCCTAGGGGGCCTAAGGTCATAGTGCATACAGATCATGCCGCCCTTAGGTACTTGATGATGAAGAAAGACTCAAAGGCAAGGTTGATGAGATGGGTGCTACTACTCCAAGAATTTGATCTAGAAATTATGGGCCGGAAAGGTAGTGAGAATCAAGTGGCGGACCACTTGTCCTGTTTGGAAGAGGAGGGGGGCCTTGTGATAGCCTAGAGATCAATGATTCATTTCCCGATGAGCAACTCCTTTCAGTGTCAATGAATGATATGCCATGGTTTGCCGATGTTGCTAACTACCCTGTGACCGGAATAATCCCATGTGAGCTCTATTCTAACCAAAGGTAGAAGCTCAAGCAGGATAGTTTGGATTTCTATTGGGATGAGCCATACTTGTTCAAGATTTTCACGGATGGTGTTATTCGAAGGTGTGTCCCGGAGGAAGAGAAATTGAGTATTTTGGAGGCTTGTCACTCCTCTCCCTATGGTGGCCATCATGGTGGGGTGAGGACAACTTCTAAGGTGCTTAGTTGTGGTTTCTACTGGCCAACCTTGTTCAAAGACGCGCGTGATTTTGTCAAGAGATGTGATGAATGCCAAAGAGCTGGCGGGATTTCTAAAAGGGATGAGATGCCTCTAAATACAATTTTCGAAGTGGATATCATTTATGTTTGGGGAATTGACTTCATTCGTCCATTTGTTAGCTCTTGT
>MU712160.1:20751-54068 GCA_026770625.1 Nicotiana glauca | reverse complement strand
CTTACCACTTATAGAGTTTGCTTACAATAACAGCTTTCATGCTAGCATTCAGATGGCCCCGTTTGAGGCATTGTACAGAAGAAGGTGTAGGTATCTAATTGGGTGGTTTGAAGTGGGTGAAGCAGAATTGCTAGGGCCAGATCTTGTGTACCAGGCTATGGAGAAAGTTAAGGTCATTCAGGAAAGGATGAAAACTACTCAGAGTCGCCAGAAATCCTATGTGGACGTTCGCCGAAGAGATTTGGAAATTCAAGTTAATTATTGGGCGTTATTGAGGGTATCTTCTATGAAGGGAGTCATGCGATTCGGGAAGAAAGGGAAGCTGAGTCCTAGGTATGTCGGACTGTATCGGATCTCTCAACGGGTAGAGCAAGTGGCTTATAGGATGGAGTTACCTCCTGAAATGTCATTAGTACACCCGGTGTTCCATGTGTCCATTTTGAAGAAAGTGGTTGGAGATCCATCCACCATCGTGCCAATCGAGACTATTGAGGTTAATAGATACTTGTCGTATGAAGAAGTTCCAGTTTCAATTCTTGATAGGCAAATCCATAAGTTGAGAAATAAGGAAGTTGCCTCTGTTAAAGTGTTATGGCAAAGTCAACAAGTTGAGGAAGCCACGTGGGAAGCAGAAAAAGAAATGAAGTAAAAACACCCCCATCTGTTTTAGCAAGTCTAGTAGAAATTGTACGAACGCTTATCTCTAAAACAAAACTAATACTGCGTCCAAATTGATTCTTTCCTAAATGCTTTACTCTTGAATTTCCCCAAGTTGTGCAAGGATTATGTGTTTTGTGATTGTCTCGAATCATGTGAACCTCCCTTTGGTAAATGGAAGTTATATAAAGACTCATGTGATAAGTAAACAACTAATGATGGAGTATATTGATAATGGTTTATTTATATGCATGTAGTACGTTGAAGCAATTAAATTATGTGGGACTCATTGAGGTGACTAGTTTATGTGCAAAATGTAGCAAGTGATAGAATATGTGCAATTGTTGAGGTAGTGAATTGTGTACAAGACGTATAGATAGTTGTAATTTTGAAATGGTGCTTCGGAATATGTTTCGGGGGCTCTCTGACAGGTGGATATGTCCATATTACAAGGGAAACTCTGGCAAAATTTCTCTAGAATATGGGAGTTAGTGAAAATTTCGAGAGTCTTCATATCATGTCTTTCAAAACCAAATGATTTTTCAAAATCCTCATTCGAGGACGAATGATTTTAAGTGGGGGAGAATATAAGGTCCCGTAAATAATTTTTGGTCTCAAAACTTAGTAACTCGTGGTGTCGACTGCGAATATATGTTAGGAAAGCTCGCCGCGGTTTGGACCCTTGGTAGTGACCTAAGCCTTTAAAAATCAAAAAAATCAATTTTCCAGAAAATTGTCATTTATGCGGTCCAGAATGCGGTTGCAGATCAGCTATGTGGATCGCATTCCTGCCGCAGAGTGAAGCAGAAAAATCTTCAAAATTGAAGTTGAAAATGCGGTCCATTATGCGACCACATAAACAATATGCGGACCGCATTCCTTCCGCATAATTAATCAGAGAGTTGGTCTAAGTTGATGTTAAAAATACGGACTATTATGCGACCGCATAATCAGTATGTGGACCGCATTTCCACCGCATACCCAGGCAGAGATGTCCAGTGATTTGGGGTCAGTTCTGCGGTCCAATATGCGGACCGCATTCCAATTCTGCGATCCCATAGTGCGACCGCAGATCTAACCCGGGCTTCTATTTTCTAAAATATAAAACCCGACCCCCTTACTAATATAGCACCCTAACCCCTCATTTTAACCATATTTTCTGGACAAAATAAGAGACAGGGAGGAGAGTGTAAGGCCCCGTGAAATCCCGACTCAAAAACCCGGATCCCGTGGTGCCAAGTTAGGATCGTGTGTTAGAATTAGTAAATATGCGCGGACCTTTTTGGATTGAATGATGTATTAAAAAGTCAAGAATAAGTTTCCATAAAAATGCAAGGAATGCGGTCCAGAATGCGGTCCCATAATTGAAATGCGGCCCGCATACCTGCCGCGGAGTGAGGCAGAATATTGGATGAAATTAAAGTCTAAAATGCAGTCGAAATGCGGTCGCGTATTTGAAATGCGGACCACATAGCTGCCGCAGAGTGTGGCAGAATGTTGGTTAAAATTGAAGACAGAAATACGGTCGAAATGCGGTCGCATAATCAAAAATGCGGACCGCATAAGTCGTCGCATATTTTCCTTTGAATTTGCGAATGTCAGTTCTGCGGTGCACTTTGCGACCGCAAAACACGAATGCGGATCGCATAATTACCGCAGACTGAGTCAGAATGTTTAGCATTTGGGGGAGCATTCTGCGGTCCATTATTCGGACCGCATGTTAATTCTGCGGTCGCAGATGCGACCGCATAGTTGACTCGGGGCTCCAATTTTCTAATTTTTAACCAGACTTCCCTATCGATATAACCGGTGAATTAGCTCATTTTGAGCATTCATCTGAGCAATTCTAGAGAGAGTAAGAGGTTCCTTAGAGAGGGAAAGTCTCTCATTAAATTATTCTATAAGATTGGGCTAAATCATTGAATACAATCAAGGAAAGGCTCCTGAATCTTCATCGCAATAGGTAAGGCTCCATCATTTCAGCTCATATTTGTATACTTAGCCATATGGGGCCATTAGGGAAGTAATTCATGGGTATGAGAATGAATATCCTGCATGCATACCACCATAGAGTATTGGAAAGTAGTAATATTTAAAAATGAGGCAATTGGGGGTATAACATGATAGAAATTCCTCACAAAAAGGGGCCTAAGATACAATGCACCTTTAGTGTTTGATGATATGCTCGAGCCAAGCTAGAACTTCAGTTTCGTCTTTAATTATCAATTTTTAATTCAAAATTTCTTGCTTAATAGATTGAAGGTCTAAGAGTTTTGGAAAATTGTAAAAGAATAAGGAAAGGCTTTGGTGAGGTATGTATGGCTAAAACCCCCTTCTATTAGAAATCGAGCTCCGCTGGTGCTTACGGACGTGTGGTAAGAGTTGAATTGGCTAGTATATTGATTGTTATTGTTAAATTAATTGATTTAAATATATCTATACATATTCGTGAAGGATGTGCCTCAATGTGAACAACGTGCCAATCTTGATAATTAGAGAATGATGAAAAGTACAATTATTTGTTGAAATACTTGGGCTATAAGCCGAAACTGAAACAAAGAATTATTCATGCTAGCTATGTGCTCACTATTTGTGATTGCAACTTGAAATATCCTTGATATACGTGTCTATGATCACAACTTATAAACTAGTATTGAAAAGGGACAATGATGTGATGATGGTGGCCATGATCGCCCAGAAATTGTCATGATATGTATGGAATAAGGATTTGAAGGTGTTGACAAATGAGAATCGAGTAATGCCTCCAATGAGATGACCTAGCCGATCGGGTCGTGATCGGACACCATGCCGCACACATGGTGGAAATGTGCTGATATTGAATCACGTATAAGGGAAACGAGATATTGATTGAAAGTAATGCCTCCAATGAGGTGACCTAGCCGGTCGGGTCGTGACTAGACTCTGCTCGAGATGGCGGTGGTAATGAGAACAGTGGTGAACATGTGAAAGAATTGCCTTAATCTGTGTTGTGGAAATTGTATGAAGAATTATATGAATTGTTTCTTTGATTTGCCGTATTAATTGCTTGTATCTATTTGATAGTTCTTTCTAGGAAAATGGTGTTTAGTTATACATACCGGTACAATTTAATTTACTGACGCCCCTTTTGTCGGGGGCGCTACATTCGTGTCATGATTGTAGGTGGCCCCATAGCGGACAATGCATACCGTGTGTAGCAGAGCGTTCATCCACTTGAAGTCTCGGTAAGCCCCTTATTCTTCCATAGGGCTACATGGTGTATCTTTTGTAATTACAGTTTTCTTTCATTTTGAGGTATAGTCGGGGCCTTGTTGCCGGCATAGTCATGCTTATGTGTTGTATCTTTAGAGGCTCCAAAGACACTAGTGTGGGTTATGTACGGGTTTTGGGGAGTCCCCTCTGTGTATATGTTGTAATCCTAACTTGTGATCTCCTTAAGACGTGACTCTAATAGAATCCATGAAGCTAACTTATGAACGGTAAGATATCACGATATGAAATGAACTAGTAATGTGGTATACCCCGTGTATTATCGTTCAAATTAACCAAATGCATGAGTTCTGCTTTCATAATGAGTTGGGTTAGAAAGCGTTCGGTAAGGCTTGCTCAGTTGGGTTAACTTGATTGAGTGTCGGTCGCGCCTCCCGAGGTTGGGGCGTGACAAACTTGGTATCAGAGCCTAAGGTTTTGCAAGTGTCCTAGGATGTCTTGGAGCCGTGTCTAGTAGAGTCCTTCTTATCGGTGTGAAGTCGACCACATCTATAAGTTGGAGGCTATTTGGGCATTTAGGAATAACACCCTTCTTTGATACTCTGGATCGTGCGGTGAAATTGTTTACTTCCTAATCGGTGTGTTGTGCAATCTTTCAGTAAATGGCACCTAAGAAGAAGGCAAAAATTGGCCAAGAAGCCAATGTCACCCCAGGAGTGGTTGATTCACCAATTGATGTTGCGGGTGAGGGTAGCCACCCTGCTATTACCCAACCGGATCCTCCTGCTCCCGAACAAACTACCTCAGTCCCTACAACTACGGAGGGTACCACTATAACTCCCGCTGGGGCTCCTGTCCCGCCTTCAGTCCCAGCTTCTGGTTCTAGCATTTCTGATGGGGATCTTAGGGGAGCCATTCAAATGTTGGCTCAGTTGGTGGCCTCTCAGGCCCAAAGGTCAAATGTTGCACCCAGTTCATCCAGCCAGCCAGGGGATTCCACTGGTTCCAGGGTAAATAGGTTCCTTCAGTTAGACCCTCCGGTATTCACGGGTGCCAACTCAAAAGAAGACCCGCAGGACTTTATTGATGAGATGCACAAGACCCTCAGGGTGATGCGTGTGACTAAGACAGAGGGCGTAGAGTTGGCTACCTACCGTCTGAAAGGGGCGGCCTATTCCTGGTTTGAGTTATGGGAGGACTCCAGAGAGGAAGGGCGCCCTCGGGCGAAGTGGAGTGAGTTTGCCGATGCTTTCATTGATCATTTCTTGCCCACTGAGACAAGGGCAGCCCGGGCAGCAAAATTTGAAAATCTGAGGCAAGGTGACAGAAGTGTATGGGAATACCACATGGAGTTTGTCCGCTTGTCCAAGTATGCTATTCACATGTTGCCTACCATGGAGGCTATAGTGCGTCGGTTTGTTCAGGTTCTTAATCATTTGACTATTAATAAGGCTTCTACGGTAGCATTGAATTCTGACATGAACTACGGGAGGATGGTAGCCTTCGCTCAGGCCACAGAGGATCGTAAGTTGAAGAACAGAATAGCAAGGGAGAGTAACAGCAAGGCCCGGTCTACGGGAAACATAGGAGAGTCCCTGGGTGGGGAAAGATCAGCTTTTAGGGAAGGATTATCAGGACCTTCCCAGTCTGTTGCACAGTCTTCAGCCAGTGCACCGCCATCAGGGCCCAGCCAGCAGCAGTGGAGTCATTTCAAGCCCGGTCAGGGCAACAGGGGATTCCGCCAGCGAGGCCAGTTAGGGGAGAGGTCTCAGCAGCAGCAGAGATCCCCGTGTCCCAAGTGTGGGAAGATGCACTCGGGGTCTGTTACAAAGAGTTGCCTATATGTTATGGATGCGGGATGAGGGAGAATATTCAGAGACACTGTCGCGCGTCTCGTCAGGGAACAGGTAGGGGCATAGCTCAGCCCTCCAGTTCAGCACATGCCATATCTCCAGCCCCCTCCCCTGCTCAAGGTGCCCCAATGCCCGTAGAGCGGTGTGAAGCTAGGGGTGGTGCGCAGAGTTCGAGAGGTCCCAGCCAATTTTATGCTATGAGTAGTCGCCAGACTGTAGAGGCTTCTCCAGATGTTGTTACATGTATTCTGACTATCCAATCTCATGATGTGTAAGTGCTTATTGACCCTGGTTCCACTTTATCATATGTTACCCCGTTTGTTGCTATGAGATTTGGGATAGAACAAGAGCAGCTTCACGAGCCATTCTCAGTATCTACCCCAGTTGGTCAGTCAATTTTGGCTGCTCGAGTTTATAGGGGTTGTGTTGTTACGGTGCGTGGTAGGGATACTATGGCTGATCTTATCGAGTTGGGAATGGTGGATTTTGACGTAATAATAGGAATGGATTGGCTTTACTAATGCTTTGCCAAACTTGATTGTAGGACTAGAACTATCAGGCTCGAATTTCCTAATAAGCCCATCATTCTGTGGAGGGGAGATAATCTAGTGCCTCGAGGTCAGTTTATTTCCAACTTTAAGGCCGCAAAAATGATCAAGAAGGGGTGTATCTATCATCTCGTTCAAGTTGCAAATGCTAGTGCCGAGGCACCTAGCCTTGATTCCGTACCAATTGTGAAAGAATTTCCAAATGTCTTTCCAGATGAGCTCCCTGGTATTCCACCAGATAGGGAGATTGATTTTGGGATCGACATGATGCCAGGCACACAGCCTATATCGATTCCACCTTACAGGATGGCATCGGCAGAAATGAAAGAACTAAAGGAGCAATTGAAGGATTTGTTAGAGAAGGGTTTCATACGACCAAGTGTGTCACCATAGGGGCGCACCGGTCTTGTTTGTAAGAAAGAATGATGGATCGCTGCAGATGTGTATTGACTACCAACAACTTAACAAAGTCACAATAAAAAACAAATATCCGTTGTCAAGAATAGATGACTTGTTCGATCAATTGCAAGGCGTTGCATGTTTCTCAAAGATTGACTTGCAGTCCGGGTATCACCAGTTGAAAATACGGGAGCAAGATATTCCAAAAACAGCCTTCAGAACCCGGTACGGGCACTTCGAATTCATGGTAATGTCTTTTGGGCTAACAAATGCCCCAGTAGCTTTCATGCACCTTATGAATTAAGTCTTCAAGCCCTTCCTAGACTACTTTGTAATTGTGTTCATTGACGACATCTTAGTATATTCCCAAAGTCGGGAGGACCATGCTGGCCATCTCAGGGCAGTATTGCAGAACATATGCAAAATTTTCAAAATGTGAATTCTGGATTGAATCTGTCGCGTTCTTGGGTCATGTTGTTTCCAGGGAAGGAGTTATGGTTGACCCGCAGAAGGTTGCGGTGGTGAAGAATTGGCCTAGACCTACTACTCCGACCGAAATTCGTAGTTTCTTGGGATTAGCTGGGTATTACAGAAGGTTTGTGGAGGGGTTTTCTACTCTTGCCTCTCCTTTGACAAAATTGACATAGAAAGCAGTTAAATTCCAATGGTCCGATGCTTCTGAAAAGAGTTTCCAAGAATTGAAATCAAGGTTAACAACAGCACCGATGTTAGCCCTACCAGAGGGTACCGAAGGATTTGTGGTGTATTGCGATACCTCAAGAGTCGGGCTGGGGTGTGTGTTGATGCAGCGGGACAAGGTGATAGCCTACGCCTCTAGGCAGCTTAATAATCATGAGAAGAACTATCCAACGCATGACTTAGAGCTAGCAGCTGTGGTGTTTGCACCAAAGATTTGGCGGCATTATTTGTATGGGGCCCATGTGGACATATTTACCGATCATAAGATCCTTCAATACATCTTCAATCAGAAAGAGTTGAACCTGAGACAACGAAGGTGGTTAGAGTTGCTCAAAGACTACGATATGGATATTCTTTACCACCCGGGAAAGGCAAATGTTGTGGCAGACGCACTTAGTCGAAAATCTATGGGGAGTTTGGCTCATTTAGGGGCCTACCAAAGGATTTTAGCTAGGGAAGTTCACCGACTATCTAATTTGGGAGTTCATAAGACCTTAGCTTTCTCCTTGGGCACGAATGATGGTACCTTACGGTACCAAGACCGCCTATGCATTCCAGATATCGACAGTCTTCGGGAAAGGATCATGGTAGAAGGTCACACGTCTAGGTATTCCGTGCACCCAGGTTCTACAAAAATGTATCATGATCTCAGGGAAATTTATAGGTGGAACAACATGAAGAAGGATGTAGAGGAATTTGTAGCAAAGTGTCCAACTTGTCAACAGGTAAAAGCTGAAAATCAAAGGCCCGATGGGTTGACACAATGCAGAGACATTCCAATGTGGAAGTGGGAAATGATTAACATGGACTTTGTGGTAGGGTTGCCGTGCACTTCGCACAAGTTCGACTTAATTTGGGTAACCGTGGATCGTCTCACAAAATCAGCACACTTCTTGCCAGTCAAATCTATCGATACGGCGGAGCAATATGCTCAGTTGTATATCAAAGAAATATTCACATTACATGGCACTCCAGTCTCAATCATTTCAGACCGAGGGGCTCAATTCACAGCTAACTTTTGGAAGAAGTTTCAGCAAGGTTTGGGTACGCAAGTGAACCTTAGCACAGCTTTTCATCCACAGACCGATGGGCAAGCAGAACGGACTATTCAGACGCTTGAGGATATGTTGCGTGCTTGTACTATTGACTTCAAGGGATGTTGGGATGACCATTTTCCACTCATAGAATTCGCTTACAACAATAGCTTTCATGCTAGTATTCAAATGGCACCTTTCGAAGCATTGTACGGTAGGAGATGTAGGTCTCCCATCCGATGGTTCGAGGTTGGAGAAGTGGAATTGATAGGGCCGGACCTCATGCACCAGGCCATGGAGAAAGTCAAGCTCATTAAAGAAAGGTTGAAAACTTCTCAAAGTCGCCAAAAATCCTACTCAGATGTGCGTCATAGAGATTTGGAGTTTAAAAAAGATGATTGGGTATTCTTGAAAGTTTCCCATATGAAGGGTATCATGCAATTCGGGAAGAAAGGGAAGTTAAGCCCAAGGTACGTCGGTCCATACAGAATTATTCAGAAACTTGGTCAGGTGGCATACAAGCTCGAGCTGCCGCCCGAGATGTCATTGGTACACCCGTTTTTCCATGTGTCTATGTTAAGGAAAGTCGTAGGGGATCCGTCCTCCATTGTGCCCGTAGAGACTATTGAAGTAAACGAAGGGCTATCATACGAAGAGGTCTTAGTTGCCATTCTTGATAGGCAAGTTCGAAAACCAAGGAATAAGGAGATTGCATCCGTAAAAGTATTATGGCGGAACCAGTACGTTGAGGAAGCTACTTGGTAAGTCGAGGACGAAATGAAAAGGAATTATCCACACTTGTTTGGATAATCATGTAATAACTTCTATGTGTTCAGCTCCTTCAAAATCATATGTGTTGGCTAGAATTGTGTAATAACCACACTTGTTTGAATGATCATGTAATAACCATCCTCTTTTGGTAATATGGTTGCCTATATGGCCATTGTTGATATTGTGCCAGTTATACTATGCTTTGCAAATATGTTTATGGTGTTATGGTGTGTTTCTGGGGCTCTCTGACAGGTGGATAAGGCCTAAATACAAAGGAAACTCTGGCAAAATTTTTGGAAATTTAGGGAGTTAGCTAAATTGGAAGACTGTCAACCAGTTTCAGGTTGTAAAGAAGAAGAAGTTTGCACTAACACTATTAATAAGTGAACCTTGATCCTCATTTGAGGACGAATGATCTTAAGTGGGGGAGGATGTAAGGCCCCGTGAAATCCCGACTCAAAAACCCGGATCCCGTGGTGCCAAGTTAGGATTCTGTGTTAGAATTAGTAAATATGCGCGGACCTTTTTGTATTGAATGATGTATTAAAAAGTCAAGAATAAGTTTCTAGAAAAATGCAATGAATGCGGTCCAGAATGCGGTCACATAATTGAAATGCGGACCACATACCTGCCGCAGAGTGAGGCAGAATGTTGGATGAAATTGAAGTCTGAAATGTAGTCGAAATGCGGTCGCATAATTGAATTGCGGACCGCATAGCTGCCGCAGATTGAGGCAGAATGTTGGTTAAAATTGAAGTTGAAAATACGGTCGAAATGCGGTCGCATAATCAAAAATGCAGACCGCATACGTCGTCGCATATTTTCGATAATTTTCAATTGTTTTCGATTGGGTAATGTCCCATTTGTATATTGTAATGTATTCGCTCTGGTTTTGGTTAGATTCGACGTGTGTGGAGGCCAGTTTGAGGGGCAAAGGCATCGTGAGCGAGCAATTCCACCGGTTCGAGGTGAGTAATACTTGTAAATGATACCTGAGGGTTTGAAACCCTGGATTTGCACATCATAGTGTTGTATTGAGGTGACTTGCACGCCGGATATGAGCGTGGGGTAGAGCACCGTTGGGGATTGTGACTTGGTCCGTCCCGGTTGTTGATTTTATCGTGTATTTGACTAAAACTACTTGTATCATCATACTATGGGCTGACAGCCATGTTTGGGCTTTGTGCCAACTACGTGAATCCTTCGGCGATTGATATTACTATTTTAGCATATCTTGCATATCATAGGTATCAGTCCAAGGTTTTATATATTGTTTTGCAAACTCAGCCATACTTCTAAGTTTTGAAAACTCAAATGATATTTTAAATGATATTTCGGGCTGAGAACTACCGTTTTATAAATGCCCAAGGGGCTTATGATAATTTTTTGGACTGAGCATGGATCGGGCTGCACACCGCAGCAGTATTATATCGATTATGGGTGGATCGGGCTGCGCGCCGCAGCGGTGTTACATTGATATTGAGGCCGAGTGTCTGGATGATTATACTGATTTTGATATGAGGCTGAGAGCCTAGATGTGATGCCACGAGATGGCTTGTTATTGTGCTTCGGCTGTAGGAGCCCCTTTGGAGTCTGTACACACCCCTAGTGAGCATCGTCGACGATAAATAAATGGAGCGGGCTGTACGCCGCAGCGGGTACTGGAATGTACCATCATATGCATTGCATTGCATTCATGCATTTGCTCCTATTTGTACTACTTGTCATGACATTCAGCACTCCCATTTCATTGTCATCCATGCTACTTCTTGTACTGCTTACCAGTTACCCTGGTGTTGTGCTTTTTTATGAGTTGGGAGTGAGCCCGAGAGGCTGAAGTTGTACTTTGTGAGTTGGGAGTGAGCCCGTGGGGCTGATACCATATTGAGAGATTGATATTGAACCTGAGGGGCAGATTTCTGATTATTAATTATTTTCGCAACTATTGAAAGGATCATTTTCAAAAGAGATTTAAAACTGAGCCAGAATATTTCTAAAGAGTTTCATGGATTTCACTGATTTTTCTTAATTGAAGGACTTTTCTCTGCTTCTATAAAGCATGACGATATGTTTTACGTGATTTCTTACCGCTCAGTTGTTATTTACTTTTATTACGCACTGGGTTGGAGTACTCACTTTACTCCCTGCACCTCGTGTGCAGATGCAGGTACTTGTTCACCCGGTAGTGGGTTTTGAGCTGATTAGAGATTTGCTATCATAGCTGAGCCAGGTGACCGCCAACGTCCGCGGCACCGGATTTCCTCCCTTATTTTCTGTTGTTCATGTTATCCCAGACTTTGTTCCCATCTCCGGACTTGTAGTACTTTAGTAAGCTCTGTAGTAGCTCATGACTGGTGACACCCTGATGTCGGGCTGTGTTGGGATGGTTCCCTGTTATTATTGTTGTTTTCCGCACTTTTGATTATGCTAATCATGTTTTAGTTTTATAAATGTTAAGTAACTGTTAAAAGGAAGCATTTGTTTTGTTGGTTGGCCTTGTCTTCACGAGAGGCGCCATCACGACCGGGTTTGGGATTTGGGTCGTGACAAAATAGGATCCCGAAAGACAAGGGAAAAAATTAAAAAAATAGCCCGATTTACAATTGTTAATTGAAAATAGCTATAGTATAAAAATTAATGTTGGAATTTAAAGGCATTGGGCTTTAAAGTCTAAAGAGTGTGAATTGGAAATGGTGGGAAATAAAATGGAGGGAAATGAAAATTTGAATGAAGTGAACTTTTGACTTGCACTTTGTCTGTCATTAGTGAGGGACAACTACATTTGTGTGCCTATATATAGAATCACTTCTTAAAGCTCTTAAAAGGAGTTGAAGAGAATGAACCCTCGCGCTGTCGTCGTCGCTCGCTCGACTCAGCTTCGACTTCGGCTCGCCTTCGGCTTTGGCTTCGGCTTCGGCTTTGGCTTCGGATTTGGATTTGGATTTGAATTTGGATTTGGATTTTTCAAATGATCGATAAGATTATTTTTTGGATAAAATTTATTTAATTAATTATTTAATAGTTAATTAAATGCCAAATCACTGCTGAAGATTCAGAAGGATAGTCTGGCCGCGGTCTTAGCGTAACTCCAGTAGGACTGTGCCAGAACCCTCCGGCAGATTCAGAGGGCCACTCTGGCCGCGGTCCTGGCGTAACCGCGGCAGGCGGCATAAACTTCTGAAAAGGCACCTTTTCCAGATCAAACATCACACCTCTTCCAATAACTGCCTATAAATTCAGAGGCATGGCTTCGTTCTTAACACACCATAAACATTACAGAACTTCCTTCTTTCTCAAAATACTGCATTCTAATTCGCAGTCTCTCTCTCTCTCTCGAATTTGTAAGTGTGATTTTACTCCGTTCTTTAAATTCGTTGGTATCCTTCAGTTTATATTGCCACTGTTGCAGGAAGGTTTATTTCGTTTTATCCTAGGAGGATTTAATCCATTACCTTGGCAACGTGTCAGAGGATTAAAATTCCTTAAGGACGCACAAGCAAATTGTGGACTCAAAATATTTCTTAATCTCTACTATTTTTCCAGTTTCTTTTATTCTTCTAACAGTTTTCTGATTTTGTGTTTTAACAAAGTAGCATTCACAAGCTTAAGGAATTTTCTATATACTAACGTTTCTGTGTTTAAATATTATAAAATGTTATCTATATTTTGTATACTGGTTTGGAGACTAAAGCGTTCGTGCTTTCTACTCCAATAATTATTTTGTCAGGTTTAAAGTATATCAAAACTTTACCGGAATAATAAATGTACGGGTTTGAAGTATATAAAAACTTCACCGTTGTTACGTGTTGTATGTTTGGTTTGGTATTCAGTTTGAAGATATCAAAATTTCACTGATTTAACAAATTTTTATTTTGTTTCCAACTCTACAAAAAAATGTCGAATGAAAACCAAACTAATGGAAATGCTGCGGGAACGGGTGCTACTGTTACGAGTGCTACTGCCTCGTCAAGCCGTTCAACTCCTGCTCATGCTATGGCATCAGCATAAAAACCCAAAAAGTTTTCCGATATCGACTTCAAACATTGGCAAATGAAGATGCTCTTCTATCTTACTACGTTGAGTTTGCAGCGATTCATCAAGGAGGATCATCCGGTCTTGGCAAAAAGTACTCCGGATGATGAATGACTTGTTGTAACTGAAGCATGGAAACATTCTGATTTCTTGTGAAAAAATTACATTTTGAGCTGTTTGGAAGATGGCTTGTACAATGTCTATAGCGTCATGGAAAATTCAAAAGCATTATGGAATGCGCTTGAGAAGAAGTACAAGACTAAGGATGCCAGACTTAAAAAGTTCGTGGATGCTAGATTTTTGGATTTCAAGATGATTGATACTAGGTCGGTCATAACTCAAATCCAAGAATTACAAGTCATTGTGCATGACCTCTTTGCTAAAGGTATGACCCGAATCAATAATTTTATTAATAAGATTTATCTTGTTATTAATTATGAATTTGGTATTGAAGGTATGGTCATAAATGAGGCCTTTCAAGTCGCTGCTTTCATAGAAAAATTACCTCAGTTGTGGAAGGATTTTAAGAACTATCTTAAACACAAGCGGAAGGAAAAGACACTGGAAGATTTGATTGTTCGTTTGAGGATAGAAGAAGACAACAAAAATGCTGAAAAGAAGTCACGTGGGAAGTCGATAATAATAACGGCTAACATTGTTGAGGAGGCACCACAAAACAAGAAGAGAAATAAGGCTTCTGGACCAAATAATTACCCAAGCAAGAAAAAGTTCAAGGGTAATTGCCACAACTATTGAAAATCTGGGCATAAGGCCGTGGATTGTCGTGCACCAAAGAATGATAAGAAGAAGAAAAATCAAGCTAACATGGTTGAAAATGTTGATGAAATGGAGGACTTGTGTGGCATGTTGTCTAAATGAAACTTGGTAGGAAATCTTAAATAATGGTGAATAGATTTTGGAGCCACCCCTATGTTTGTGCTAACAAGGAGTTATTTTCTTCTTATGCCCCCACAGGACCTGACGAGACAATTTTCATGGGAAATTCGTCTGCAGCGAAAATGGAAGGAGTTGGCCAGATTGTGCTGAAGATGATGTCGGGAAAAATAGTGTCTCTAAACCAAGTTCTCCGTGTTCTAGAAATTCGCAAGAATCTTGTGTCTACATCATTTCTTGTCAAGAATGGATTCAAATGTACTTTTGTTTCTAATAGTATTGTACTAAGTAAGAATGATATGTATATAGGAATAGGTTACCTGAATGAGGGCCTTTTTAAGCTAAATGTAATAGCAGTTCCTATCAATAAAGTTAATGCTTCTTCTTACTTACTTGAGTCAAACACTTTATGGCATTCACGCTTAGGTCACGTCAACTTAAAAACATTGCGAAAAATGATAAATTTATAAGTATTGCCAAAATTCGATTGTATTAATTCCAAATGTCAAATATGTTTGGAATCAAAGTGTGCTAAGTATCCTTATAAGTCTGTTGAAAGGAATTCAAGTCCTTTAGACTTAATTCACACAGATATTTGCGACATGAAGTCAACACCATCTCGCAGTGGGAAAAAGTATTTTATTACTTTTATTGACGATAGCACGAGATATTGCTATGTTTATTTACTTAATAGTAAAGATGAGGCAATTGATGCTTTTAAGAAATACAAGAGTGAAGTTGAAAAACAACTAAACAAAAAAATCAAAGTTATAAGAAGCGATAGGGGTGGAGAATATGAATCTCCTTTTAAAGAATTATGTTTGGAAAATGGCATTATTCACCAAACAACTACCCCTTACTCTCCACAATCTAATGGAATTGCAGAGAGAAAGAATCGAACGTTGAAAGAGATGATGAATGCGTTGTTGATAAGTTCAGGTTTACCACAGAACTTGTGGGGGAAGCTATACTTACAGCTAACCGAATAATCAACAGTGTACCTCATAGTAAAACACAATCCATTCCCTATGAAAAATGGAAAAGAAGGAAGCCCAGCTTGAAATACTTCAAAGTGTGTGGATGTTTAGCTAAGGTACAAGTTCCTAAACTTAAAAGGGTTAAGATAGGTCCAAAATGGTTGATTGTGTATTTATTGGATATGTAACCAATAGCAAGGCATATCGTTTTCTGGTTCATAAGTTACAAAAACCATAGATTCACGTTAATACGATAATAGAATCAGATAATGTTGAATTCTTTGAAACTATTTATCCGTATAAAAAGGAAAGTGAAGTGACCTACAAAAAGTCAAAATGACCTCGGGAGGAAATAACAAATGGTTTGCCTAATGAGGAAAATTCGAGAAGAAGTAAACATCAACGGACATCTACTTCATTCAGTCCAGATTTTCTGACTTTCCTGCTAGAAAATGAGCCTCGTACCTTCGAGGAAGCAATGTCTTCTTTAGAAGCACAATATTGGAAAGAAGATGTCAATAGTGAAATAGAATCCATATTGAGAAACCATACATAGGAATTGGTTGATCTTTCTCCAGGTAACAAAACATTGGGTTCTAAATGGATTTTCAAGAAGAAAATGAAAGACGATGGTACTATTGACAAATACAAGGCAAGACTTTTTGTCAAAGGATTTATACAGTTAGAAGGTCTTGACTATTTTGACACATACTCGACGGTAACGATAATTACATCCATTCGGATGCTAATAGCGTTAGCCACCTTGTATGATCTTTAAATCCATCAAATGGATGTAAAAATGGCCTACTTAAATGGTGATTTAGAGGAAGAAATTTACATGGACCAACCTGAAGGGTTTGTGGTTTCGGGAAAAGAAAAGAAGGTGTGTCGACTTGTTAAGTCCCT
The DNA here is from genome assembly GCA_026770625.1 of Nicotiana glauca. Taxonomy (NCBI): domain Eukaryota; kingdom Viridiplantae; phylum Streptophyta; class Magnoliopsida; order Solanales; family Solanaceae; genus Nicotiana; species Nicotiana glauca. The sequence continues at coordinate 38,088 of MU712160.1, read as the reverse complement.
TTATGGACTAAAACAAGCACCCAAGCAATGGCATGCGAAATTTGACCAAACAATGTTGTCAAATGGCTTTAAAATTAATGAATGTGATAAATATGTTTACATTAAGAATGTTCCAAATCATATAGTCATTATTTGTTTATATGTTGATGATATGCTAATAATGAGCAAAGACATTGCCGGCATTCAAGCTACTAAGCGTATGCTTGCTAGTAAGTTTGATATGAAAGACTTAGGAGTTGCCGATGTAATTTTAGGAATTAAAATCAAGAGGACTCCTCAAGGTCTAGCTTTGTCTCAATCATATTACGTGAAAATGGTACTTGAAAAATTCAAACAATTGGAATTTAGAAGTGCAAGAACTCCAATTGACTTAAATCATCGTCTTATAAAGAATAAAGGTGAAAGTACGTCTCAATTGGAGTATGCTCGTGTGTCGGGAAGCTTAATTTACATCATGAACTGTACGCAACCTGATATAGCTTGTGCAATAAGTAAACTTAGTCGATTCACAAGTAATCCCAACAAACATCACTGGGTGGCAATGAAACAAGTTCTAGGATATTTGGAATCTACCCAAGACTACGCTTTACACCACAATAAATATCTTGCGGTTATCGAAGGATATAGTGATGCAAATTGGATAACTGGCTCAACAGAAAAAAAATCCACAAGTGGATATGTTTTTACTGTTGGTGGAGGAGCAGTATCTTGGAAGTCTTCCAAATATACGTGTATCGCTCGCTCTACAATGGAGTTAGAGTTTATAGTTTTGGATAAAGCCGGTGAAGAAGCTGAATGGCTTCGAAATTTCTTAGAAGACATTCTGTTCTAGCCAAAACCTTTGGCTCCTATTTGCATATATTGCGATAGTGAGGCAGTAATAGGACGGGCAGGGAGCGTTGTGACGACCCGGCCCGTTGTCACGTGAGTTACCACCCTGTTTCCCCTTATTGTGTTGCTTCATGTTTCAATATCTGTATTAGAGTTGATCGGGTGTAATTGAGTTGGTTTTGGTTGAAAATGAGGCACTTAGCCTCTTAGAAGGAAGCTTGTTTTAGAAAAGTCAACCGGAATTTGACTATGTAGTTAGAGGGCTTGGATGTGAATTTCGGTGGTTCGGTCAGCTTCGGGGAATGATTTGTGATTTAGGAGTGCGATCGGAATCGAATTTGGAGGTCCGGTGTAGAATTAGGCTTGAATTTGGCGAAGTTGGAATTTTGGCGAATTCCGGTTGATAGGTGAAATTTTGATCCGAGGGTCGGAATGGGATTCCGAGAGTTGTTATAGCTTCGTTATGTCATTTTGGACTTGTCTGCAAAATTTCAGTTGATACGGAGGTGTTTAGGTCGGATTTTTGATCGGATGCGAGTTTTGGAAGTTCTAGTTAAACTTAGGCTTTGATTTGATGAAATTTGATTATTTTTTATGTTAAAGGTAGTGTTTTGATGGCTCGAGCAAGTTTGAATAAGGTAATAGAACTTATATGTGACTTTGGTTGAGGTCCCGGGGGCCTCAGGTGAGTTTTGGGGTGGTTTCGGACCATTTCTAGGCCATTTTTAACTGCTAGATTTTGCCTGAAGCAGTGCTCTACGCGATCGCATACAGTGGGTCACGATCGCGAGTAAAATGTGAGAAATCTGCCAGTGAATCGCGATCGCTTAAGGCATTTCACGATCGCGTAGAATAAATTTTCTGTTGCATTGATCCCACTTCGAAAGATTATATCTCACAACCTATAAGGAATTTGGAGATAATGTAAATATGAAAGTTGTAGCTCTTTGTATCTAGTTTCTAGAAATGTAAATCATTCATGACTTGGATTTGTGTATGAAAAGATATGGCTGTTACACTACAGGATATCCGGGAAGATGAAGAAGAAAGTCGTATTGCACATGGGCTGACTTTGATGGATCATATCTAGAAATATATAAGGAATTGGGAAATAACCAACACATGAAAGTTGTAAATCTTTGAGTCTATTTTTCAGAACATTCAATCATTTGTCATTTGGAGTTGTGTACAAAACGTTATAGCCGTTATACTAGAGACTATCCTAAAGAGCTAGGCATTTGTTCTCCACAATCGCGAAGGGTAAAATATGGGCTGGAAAAATTGCTCTTCGTGATCGCGAAGCATTTTCCACGATCACGATGAATAAATACCTGGGCAGAATGATATTTTAGCGGGTTTAGCTCATTTTTCTTCATTTCTTCAAAGTATGGACAACTTTTGGAGAGGTTCAAGAGGGGATTTTCATCATCAATGTGAAGGTAAGTTATCCCCACCTTTTTTGAGTTAAATACATGATTTTTATTGAAGAATCATCCTTGAAATCCATGGAAACATAGCCAAATTGTAAGAAATTAGGGCTTGAGATTGAATTTCTAAAATGGTAATTTGAGGGGTCAAATGGACTCCGATTTTTGTGAATTTAGTATGTATAGACTCGTGTCGAGATAAGGATCGTATTGATGTAAAAAAATTTGGATTTTGAGAAGTGTTCCCGGGGCTCGGGTTTTGCCAACTTCCTGATTATTAGTGTTTTTCGAGTAATTTCGATTGGATTATGTTTCTTTAGCATATAGTAATGTATTCGTTGTGGTTTTGACTATATTCGACGCGCGAGGAGGTCGATTCGAGAGGAATAGGCATGGAGGACTAGTTTTGTGGCCAGCTTGAGGTGAGTGATAGATGTAGATGATGACCTAAGGGTTTGAAACCCCGGTATATCACACTGTGACGCTATATTAAAGTGAGACACGTACTCTAAGATGAGTGCGGGGTCGATTGTGATTAGGGACTATGGCTTAGTCCACCCGAGTGATGTTGTACTGTGTTGTTGGCTTGAAAATTAGCTGGTAAACCTCCTACTTAGATGGTTATGGATATATTTTTGGGCTGCGTGCCGGTTATTTGGATCCCATATGGATTGTTATCACTGTTTCCATGATATATAGCATGTTTCATGATATCAGTCCCGAGCTAAACATTATCTTGAAATGACTAGAAAAATTCTGAGGTTTCGAACACCTAATTTATAATTACTGATAATCAGAACTAAAAATGGTAAGTTTGACTGTGCCTGTGTGGCTTGCATGCATATAGCTGGACTGATAGTGGATCGGGCTGCATGCCGCAGCGTCTGTTACTATGATATTGCACTTGGGATGTAGGAGCCCCTCCGGAGTCTGAACCCCCACAGTGAGCACGGGTAACCAAATGGATCGGGCTGTACGCCGCAGCATTCATGTGCATTGCATTGCATTCATACATTTGTGGTATCTGTCACTAATTGTTGTTATTACACTGTTAAATGTGTAGGAGTATTGGTTATAGCTTTGCATTGATGTATTTCGGGTTTTCTTACTTTCAGCCATTATATATGTCTATTACCGCTGAGTTGGAAGTACTCACTTTACTTCCTGCACTATGTGTGCAGATCCAGGTATCACGGGAGTTTAGCTGAGCTTTTGCTGATTTCAGAGTTCATCCGGAGTTGTCCAGGTAGCTGCATGACGTCTGCAGGACCCGAATCCTCCCCTATCCCTTGTTATTTGTCTTTTCGCGTATTTCAGACTATGTATTATTACAGTCTTATTATACTGTAATGTTAGAGGCTCTAGACTCATGACCCCCAGGTCTTTGGGAGATTTCTCACTATTATCTGGATATTTGGCTTGTCTACTCTATTAGTTAAAAACTTTTAGCTTCACTACTGTTAATCATAATTAATTAACTGGTTTTGAGCTTCATGCTCGGGTTGAGAGTGTAAATGGTCGGGCTTGCCTAGCATTTATGTTGGGCGCCATCACGACTGGGATTGGGGTCGTGACAAGTTGGTATCAGAGCCTAGTTTACTAGGCCTCATGAGTCATGGGCCGGTTAGTAGAGTCTCGCGGATCGGTACGGAGACGTCTGTATTTATCCTCGAGAGGCTGCAGAACCTTTAGGAAAACTTTACTTTCTTGGAATTCTTATCGTGCGTACTTGATTCATCTTGAGATGTAATTTTTGAAATTCCTTCCACATGTCTGTATGCGCACATGAGCGCTCGACATTATAAGTGCCCTGATGGCTTGTGATTTCCCCGATCAACGGGTGGGATGTGATTCCGTGAGTTTGATGTCGGGCCAGTCTGGAGGACTTGAGGCCGGATCTTTCCTATGGCTTGAGCACTGAGGTGCTGATCGTGTGAATAAGTGTTTTGAACTTATATGTTCGGTATTGTCTCTATTAGCCGGAATGGCAGTTTGGTATTCATGTGACGAGATGTTATTATATGTCGTGGTAGTGACAAAGAAGTCTGCTGGATAGTACGTGAACTGTTAAGTGGTTCGTTTCCTATTATGATCTATTGTGTAGCCCCGAGTTATGGGCGCGTGAAGAATATTTTCATGTCTCCTAGTTGGAAGTAAGGTGCATTACATATGGCGGTATGAGTTCAGACTCAGGAAGACTAAATGACTGTGTAGCGTATATTATGGTGGAAGGTGTACTGAAATACTAAATTGAGGCGAAGCAAGTGGGTTATCTCCTGCGGAGTTTTCTTAAGGGGTATGATTCTTATTTGTATTATTAGAAGATCTCATGTGTAATTGAAAAGTATTTTCTATGTGTTATGATTTGAATAGGTGCAACGCATGTCCATGTATCAATTTTGATAATATAATACATGTAATATTGAGATTAGTGTTGTTGATATACATTGTGATGCTTTGTCAAGTTGTGGGCGTGTTGTTAGGATGGTTTTTGGTGATTCTCTGGCAGGTGGATAGGCTCAATTACAAAGGAAACTCTGCCAAAATTTTTTGAAAAATTTGGGGGCTTAGTATAAATTTTGTTGCCTAGAGTGGGCTTAACTGTTGCGGAATGAATGAGAGAATTGCAAAAGAATTATAACACTAGATGATCTGTGTTTTCACAACTTATAAGTGATTTGAGTTTAATCTCACTATAATATTGTGGCATCATTAGAGTAAAAGTATTTATGGGTTATTAAATGTGTCCTGATAGGTGGCTTTGAGCCAAGTTGGGGAGGTTGCGGTTGATTAGCTGATTGCACGGTTATGTGCTATGTTGGTTCCTTTTGAGGTATGCTAGCGGATCAGTCCCGGTTGCAGAAAATGAGCCGAGGATGGCACAAGTGAAGCAAAATTTTTTTTTGATAAAGGTCATATGGTGTTTCATAGATATGAGGAAATAATAGGATGTCTTGAGCTGTTGTTGATAAATAATGCTCAGTGTATAGAAAGGGAAGATGTTCATTTGTATTGGAATGAGGTCATATCTTACGGTGTCAGAGTGCTAATAAGGCACAAGTGGTTCTATTCATTAAGTCAGGTAAATTGCAGTTGGAATAGGAGTGAATGACTCTCGAGAATGGTTTTATTGTGTTCGAGATTTTTGCATGTAATCATCAGGTGTCTTAAGGTTGTGTATGTGGCTAGAGACTATGTTTCCATTAGGAAGAGATCAAGACTAGTGGTATTTTATGCTAATTATAGGATTCCATGTATTAGTATCTGGGAAATAATGGTAACGGAATTCCGATTCGCGGGAAGTTCTTCAAGTAAAGTATTCTGGAACGTGGTATATTTGGGAAGAATTGAGAGAGTATTCGGTGGCCTATGGGTCTTAGACAGTGTGGTCTTATGTTCGAGTCTCGTGTGGTAGGCATGGATTGAGGCATTGTGATGCTACGGCAAGGGAGAAATATCAAGTGGATGACGAATAAAAAGAGAAATTTGATAGAAGGAATGTCTTGATAATAGACCGAATCTGTATGGTAAAGATATGATTAATTCCTTGTATGTGTTCGAAGTAATGGGAATTTACAGGCAATTTCCAGCAATGCTCTTGAGTTTTGACGGCTTTCTCAGCTCAGTTTAGATAGAAGGATTTATTCCTGGTAGTTTAGCTCGAACAAATGGAGCTGGAAGAGATGTTCTTGTTGGGTTTTACCGTGGTTTGAAGATGAGTATATTTCTCATGGGTATGCGAAGCATGGAGTGTTAATGATTTTTCTTCTAAATGGGATCAATAAAAGTTCTTGACTAGTTGAGTGCGTCGATGTCTGTGGCGTGGAAGGGAGATAAAATTTCTCATGTTATCCTAATGTGGTATGGTATATTCATTATGTTGTGGAGGATTGGGATTTGTGTGTAAGGCTCGGTTCAGTTCGATATGGAAAGTCATTAAATTCTTAAGCGGCATGGGCATCTGCAGGTGATTTAAGAAATCGATCTTCAGAGGATTTAGGTGAATGATCCTCATATGATATGGAAACGGTCTTTCTAATCACAGTGATTTGACAAGGGTATATGTTTCAGAAAAAGGGGAATGTGACTAAGTTGATAGCACTTCGATAGTGTTGCGGCATTTTCTTGATAGGTCGACTGTTGATATCTGAGTGTGTTTGATGGCACAGGAGAATTTTAGAATATCTTCGAAGAATGACTGTGAGTTCTCGTGTTCAGGCTATGTAGTGGTTGTGGATAGTATGTATTGGTACTGTTAGCGGCTATTGGGATTGGAGGCCCGAGTGGGTCCTTCTTTGTTGGTATGTCAGATTTTGTATATGATGCTGAGCTATAGACTGGTTGTCGCAATGTGGGTTCTTCTAGACTATTGTGCTATGGGCTATGTCGGAAATGCCATCAGTTGCGTGGTGAGGTGCATCGGATTGTGATATAGCAGAGTGGTTGGTATTCCAAAGATCAGCAGCTGGCTGGGAAGGATTGCTTTCCTTAATTGGGCCTTTGTGACAGATGTCAGTATAGAGGTTTCTACCATTGATTCAGTTCCGGTATTGAGAGACTTTTTCGGATGCATTCCTTGTGGTCGGGCATGTCGCCGGGCGAGATTGTGGATTTTGGTATTGATTCGGTGTCGGGCACCGTATCGTACGGCTCTGGCAGGAGTTATAAATGGATTTGCCTTGCCATTGCTTTGCCAACCCGCACGTCTAAGTAAAATGCACCTTGCTTCCATCCAAGGTGCCTTTGTTATGCCCCGCATAGTCCGTCATGCCGAGCTGCCCGTGATGATGTTGCCATAATTTTCAGGTTGTGCACCATGTCCATCATGAAAATACTTGTCACAAACCACACCTGCCGAGGATCATTGTCAAGGGGCTAACAAATCACCCCCACCAGAAGAATTTGTCGTCCTGGACGAAGTAGCTTCCGCATTTTTCAGCACTACCATAGGTCCTAAATATGTTGTTGCTTGCTCCTGTTCTTCCTCGTTTTACTCATCTTCACATTTTTCTTTAGCAAACAACGCTGAAAGTTTTTCAATTCTTGGACAGTCCCTCTCCATGTGTAGTCCCTTGCAAATAAAACAGCCATCAAACTTGTTGTTTTGTCCCCATTTTGCCGAAGATCCAGCAACTTGATTTCCCTTCTCATTGCCATCGCCCTCAACAACATTACCCTTGTCATTTCCATTTTTCCTCCACTCTTTTGCCTTGTCCTTATTCCCATTTTTGGACTTTGAAGTAGTAGATAAGTCAGAACCATCTTGTCCCAACCGGAAATCACCCAATGCATCCGCCGCAGCAATGGCACTAGGAAGGTCTTTAACATTCTGCCTTCGTAGTTCCATTTGCGCCCACGGCTGCAACCCATAAAGAAAATTATGCAGCTTGTCCTCGTCAGACATGTTGCTTATATCCAGCATCGAAGAACTAAACTCTTTGACATAATCCCTGACCGTTCCAGTTTGTTTCAACTTTTTCAAACGATCTCTAGCAATCCAGCCTGCATTGCTAGGAAAGAATTGATCCTTCAACTCTTTCTTCATCCCTTACCAAGAGTCAGTTTTTGGCCTACCGGCACTTACATCATATGCCACATGCGTCTGCCACCAAAGCTTTGCATCGTCCACCAAATACATAGTCGTAATGGTGACATTGTCTTCATCTAGCACCTTAGCAGCATGGAAGTACTGCTCCATATCCCACAGGAAATTTTCGAGTTTCTTGGCACTCCTTGCGCCATTAAACTCTTTAGGCTACGGAATTTTGACTTTGGTACGATCTGCCCCACGCTATGCTTCATCATTGCCAACAGTCCGACGTAGTAACCCGTTTTCCATTTTCATATCTGTGCACTCCTAGCTCAGCCTGTTTAACTCGCCCTCAAGATAAGAAAGACGAGTCATAGCAGTCAGAAATTGATCCCCATCAGTAGTTTCGACAAGTGCCTCTAATGCAGCAACCTTTTCCTTCAGTTCTGCGTTGCCACCAGCCATTCTTCACAAAATTCAACCATTGAACGTTGTGTTGTCGCCTCGATAGCCACGCTCTGATACCAATTGTCACAGGGGTGTTTTATGTCAGTCAAATTCTGCCCGAGGTTCACCTCCGTGCGGCAATCAAGCCCAGCCTTAGATTATTTTTAGGGACGTTTTGAACAAAGAATGAAAGTAGGCAGCAAAAACAGTAAAAAGACACACGAGATTACAAGAATTTCTTCACAACTTGTATTAATAAAATGAGTACAAGAACACAAAAGCCAACCCTATGGCTAAGACAAATAATTCCGTAATTCCCTGCCCCAAAATGATCTTCCTACCCTTAGAAAATGACTTAGACGAATTTTGGTTAACAATAAACCAAAGCTAAGTTCTGCCCATTTCTGGCATTCTAGACAGTAATTTATAAGGCTAAAATCAGTTGACAAGGTCCCAACTGATGGGCAAAAATATTAGGACATGTATAAAAATGTGGGCACATTTTTAGGGCATGATCAGCATGTTTTGGGGAGAGGTTGCAATTGCCAACTGCTTCCCATGTGCATTGCACATGCTTTCCAACAGCTGCCTATGCACATCATGTGCTGATTTTCGCCCAGCTGCTTGGTGCTAAGGCTGGCATTGCGCCCAACCTTGTCTTTCACACTGCTCTGCACCAATGTCATTACCACAACTCGTCGCCCGCTGACTTTGCCGCACACGTTCATTGTCACAGCTGCCCGCTCATGTCAAGTCGCCCCCAACTTGATTAAATTTGTCTGCATCAATTGCCATGTCTTGTCTCGTATTTTTTTGCCTTATTTTGCCATGTCTTTGCCCCTGCTTGACATGGCTTTGCCTTGCCATTGCTTTGCCAACCCGCACATCTAAGTAAAATACGACTTGCTTCCGTCCAAGGTGCCTTTGTTATGCCCCGCATAGTCCGTCATGTCGAGCTGCCCGTCATGATGTTGCCCCAATTTTCAGGTTGTGCGCCAACTCCATCATGAAAATACTTGTCACAATCCACACTTGGCGAGGATCATTGTCAATGGGCTAACAATATCCATGTAATTTAACTTGTTGTAGCAGTAGATGTAGCATGCAACCAATGGGTTTAATTGAACCCAACATTTTTTCCGTACGGGTTACAGATATACATATTAAAATCACCAACATTGCAAAAAATTTGAATCCATAATTTCAAATGTGTAATGGGTTCTGATGAGAACCCAACTTGTTTGTAACTGAGTGGTAGTAGTAGTTGTTGTTGTTGTTGTGTTAATGGGTTTTGGTGAGACCCCAATTTGTTTGGGATGGAGGCGTAGTGGTTGTTGTACTGTAGTAATGAGTTCCGATGAAAACTCAACTTGTTTGGGACGGAGGCTAATGCATTTGGACCTGCCGTTGCATCTGGACTAATTTGTGGTGATGGAATCTGGACCTTGCCAAGTTTGACACTAGCTTTAGCAGGCGTGAATCCGCCCATTTGCATGAAGTTTCTATCACGGAAGGATAATATTAGGGTAGATGGTTTCATAAATCCTTGAAGTCCCTTGCACCAGGTTTTATCCGTTTCTATTGTTCTATTGGCTTTGTATGTCACCTTTTCCACTAAGATTGTTCGATGTCCATGGTGCTATGAACTTCGATAAAGCATTTTAGCGCAGATAGAAGTTTACTTAGAGAATGCGTTGATTTCCATCAAGATAGAAGTTTACTTAGAGAATATGTTGATCACCATATCAAATTGTAAATGTGATGTATTTTAAGTACTCCACAAGTTTATTCTACACTTCATTATGTTTTGATTAAGTGTTGATCATTATTTAGGTATGGAGTGAAATGATATACTTCTTTGAACAAATGTATGCGCTTTGTAGCTGTATGTGTATAATGTTTTAATGCGAGGGAATATCTTGTGTGAGGAAATTGTTCTGCTTTTTCTTGAATTACTGCAGCTAAGACCCCAGCTGCTGTTGGTTTTGGTTTGAATTAATCAATTTCTGGTTCTCATTTGAGACCTTTGCATTCGGCCTTGCTGGGACCGAGTGTTGAGTTAAGGCATTATTTATCTACTAGCTACTTTTATAATAGTGGATATGGCCATTTTTGTAATGAGTTAGTTTTCATTTGTTAGATTCCGATTTTTAGTTAGTGGTTAGATACATATGCATGAACGCCAGGTGTATATATTAGCGTGTAGAATCCTTACTTTGTCTGATCGATATATCATTTTCATCTTCTCAGATTTTGTGTTCTTCTCGAAGCTTCTTGTTTGTGTGTATCAAAGCTTTAGCCATGGCAGCTAAGCTTCATGGCAGATGAGCTCTTTCTCAATTATCATCTATAAGATCGTCAATTTGATATGGTATCAGAGCTTAGGACTAGTATTCTGAGGTAATTCGTATTTCTCGCCTCGTCTTATCATCAATTCTAAATTCGTGATTTATAGGTTATTTCAAGGTGGTTAATCTGCTTCGATTTTGGCAACGAGGTTGTTGATTCTCTTAGATTGTGTTTTGTGTTGGTAATCTGCTTCGATTATGGCAACAAAATTTTGCTAATTCTCTTAGCTCATGTTTTGCGTAAAACAATTGAATTTCATTTCTTATTTTTTGAATCGCGATAAAGTTAATTGAGATTTTCGTTTTAAACAATGCCTGGAGACAAAGAGAATACTTTGGATCTCGATCTATCCAATCCCCTCTACATGCATCCGTCTAAAAATGTAGGTTCAGTACTGGTACCTGTAGTTTTTGATGGCACAGGGTACAGATCTTGGAGAAGAGGCGTGCTTAGAGAACTTTCAGTAAAGAATAAGGTTGGATTGATAATTGGAAAATGTCAGAAGCTAACAGTAGGACATGCAACCTTTGAGCAGTGGGAGCGATGTGATGATATGGTTACCTCGTGGATTCTTAATTTCCTTTCAAAGGATATAGCGGATGGCTTGCAATATGTGAGTGATGCTAAGGAGTTGTGGCAGAAGTTAGAGGATAGGTATGATCAAACAAATGGAGCAAAACTCTATCAACTTCAAAAGGAAATAAGTGATTTAAACGAAGGAACCCTCGATATAACAGGATACTACACAAAAATGAAGAAGTTATGGGAGGAATTAAACACACTTAGTACACATGCACAGTGCAGCTGCAATTGTACCTGTGGAGCTATAGCCAATACACACAAAGTTGAGCAGGATAGAAAAAAAACTCATTAAGTAATGTCAAGACCTTAACCTACCCTTTCTTAGTATCTTTGCCAAATGGTTACAAATTTAAGGTGACAATAATTGGAGATGTTGTCCTCAGTCCTCACTTTACTCTAAAAAGACTTCTATATGTACCTAGTTTCAAGTTTAACTTGATTTTAGTTCATTCTTTGACAGTCCAGCTTGACTTTATCATCATATTCACCAAATTCTCATGTATTCTTATACAGGTCCTTTCACTGAGGAGGCCTCTAGAGATTGGTAAGGCTAAGGGTAGCCTCTATCTTCATCAATCAAGTGCAGAAAAGAGTACTTCCTCTATTGTAGATAAATCTCAAAAAAGAATCATATTAGGTAGTCATAACATCAATAATGTTCACACTTCTTCTTATCCTTGTACTTCAGCACCTAGTGCATCCATTTCTTCTCATAATTGTGCTAAAAGTAGTGTACAAGATTCTCTGAAGTCTAATAAAAGTTCAGATTCAATACATAATGCATATGTTTCTGTTGAACATTCTGTAGATTTCTTGTGGCATAACAGGCCGGGCCATGTGCCTTTTTGTCAAAATAAAGGGTATTAACTCTATACCAATAACCTTTGCTAATAAACAACCTTTTCTATGCACCATATACCCCATGGCCAGACAAACTAGATTACCATTCCTAGACAAAACCACTTCTACAACCTAGAGTTTTGAAATCCTACATGTGGACTTGTGGGGGCCCTATCATGCACCTACTCATGATAATTACAAGTATTTCATCACCCTAGTTGATGACTATAGTAGGTGTACTTGGACACACTTATTTACTAGAAAAAGCAATGCTTTACATGTTATAAAAGCCTTTTGTGCAATGGTTCAAAACCAGTTCAATGCCTCAGTTAAAACAATCAGAACTGATAATGGTTCTGAATTTGTAAATGCTGAAACAACCTTGTTTTTCCAAACCAAAGGGATCATTCACCAAAAAAACTTGCCCTTACACTCCACAACAAAATGGCATAGTGGAGAGAAAACATAAATACTTGCTAGAAACTGCAAGAGCCCTCTTGTATCAGTCCAAATTACCCATAAGGTATTGGGGGGGAATGCATCTTAACCTCTACTTACCTAATTAACATACTGCCATCCACATCTCTTAGAGAAAAATGCCCCTTTGAAGTTTTATACAAAAGGAAGCCAACCTACTCACATCTTAGGAGTTTTGGTTTCCTGTGCTTCCCTACAAACTTGAAACCACACAAAGATAAATCTGAGTCAATATTCTCACCTCATGTCTTTGTAGGATACCCTTTTGTGATCAAAAGGATACAAGGTTCTCAGCCTAGCCACAAGAAAAATACATGTCACTAGAGATGTAACCTTTTATGAGTCTATTTTTTCCTTTACTTTGCCAAGAAAGCAGACTGACTTGGCATCCAAGTTTGAGCACCTACCCTCTTATTTTCCAGATATATGTCCCAACATGAGTCATGTTACCCATATTGATCCTTTTCATAACACTACTGAAAGTGATTCTAATCAACAATTACTGTCACCTGGATTTTCATTTGGCAATGATGATGCTAACAACATTAATGAATCCACTCCATCACATCAACCAATTCATCAAAGTTCCTCCAACTCAAATGACACTTCCAATACATCCCCTGAACCATTTTTTCATTCCCTCAATCAGAATCAATCATTTCAGAATGATTCACCATCTTCTGTACAATCTAGGCAAACTGCACACCCAACTCATAGCAGACCTCAAAGAACTCATAAGCTCCCTAGCTATTTAAAAGATTACATCTGCAGGGCTCCCAATCTTACCACCAATGGTGAGCCCTCAATACCAGACAATAGTGATAGTCCTTCTTCTTTTTCCTTTTCCACACATGTTCCGCACCTGCAGCACATTTCCCTCAATGCACTGAGTACTAATAGTCAGCATTTACTTGAAACTCTTTCTACTGATTGTGAGCCTGAATCATATGAAGAGGCAGCAGGAATACCTGCATGGCAGTAGGCTATGAATCAGGAATTTGATGCACTCTATTCAAATCATACATGGGACCTTGTCCCACTTCCTACAGGTAAGAAGGCAATAGGTTGCAGGTGGGTATACAAAATTAAACACAAGGCAGATGGGAGTGTTGAGAGGTTCAAGGCTAGATTGGTAGTCAAGGGTTATACTCGGCAGGTAGGTATAGATTATACTGAAACCTTCTCCCCGGTTGTGAAGATGACTACTGTCAGAACACTAATTAGTATAGCAACAACGAAACATTGGGAGATTTTTCAACTTGATGTAAATAATGCTTTCTTGCATGGAGATCTGAATGAAGATGTTTATATGCAAATACCACCAGGGTTGTCAGTGGGAAACCAGAATTTAGTATGCAAATTAAATAAATCATTGTATGGTTTGAAGCAAGCAAGCAGGAAATGGTATGCCAAGCTAAATGAAGCATTATGTTCTAGAGGATACATGCACTCTATGCTGGACTACTCTTTGTTTTATAAGAAGTCAGGAGATTTAGTAGTCTTTGTTGCAGTCTATGTGGACGATGTGCTTTTAACAGGGATAAATTTGGAAGAAATAAAGGCACTAAAAACCTTTCTACATGAAACTTTTAGGATAAAAGATCTTGGAAGACTGTATTATTTCCTAGGCTTAGAAGTCTTGTACAAACATGATGGAGTACTGATCACACAAAAGAAGTTTACAAAAGATCTCATACAGGAATTTGAATGTGCACATTGTCCTACTATGTCTTCACCACTTGATCCGTCAACAAAGCTCAAGGCAAGTGAAGGAAATTTGCTCTCAGATCCTACTCAGTATAGGAAGTTGGTAGGGAAACTAAATTTTCTCACTAACACTCGACTTGACATTTCTTACAGTGTTCAACATCTTAGTCAATATATGCAGAACCCTCGAGAGTCCCATTTCAAAGCTGCTACACATGTTCTCAGGTACTTAAATGCTGATCCTAATATGGGGATTTTCTTGTCCAGTAATACAAATTATAGACTACGAGCCTTTTGTGACTCGGATTGGGCTGCTTGTCCTGAAACCAGGAAATCTGTGAGCGGGTTCATTGTGTTGCTTGGGGACAGTCCAATTAGTTGGAAGTCGAAGAAACAATCAACCGTATCTTTGAGCTCTGCTGAAGCAGAGTACAGGTCAACAAGAAAACTAGTTGCAGAACTTGTTTGGTTGTCTAAGCTTTTGGAAGAACTAACAGTACCTCTCCAGCTCTACCTATTCTAGTTTATTGTGATAGTCAAGCAGCTTTACACATTGCAAAGAATCCAATCTTTTACGAGCGAACCAAACATATAGAAGTCGATTGTCATTTCGTAAGGGATAAACTCATCAAGGGATTGATATCCTTGCACTATATTCATATAAATGATCAACTGACTGATATACTCACCAAGTCATTGACAGGCATCAAGCACACTTAATTACTTCACAAGTTGGCAGCGAGTACCTCCCTTCCAACTTGGGGGGGGGGGGTATTGAGTTAAGGAATTATTTATCTACTGGCTACTTTTGTAATAGTGGCTATGGCCATTTTTGTAATGAGTTAGTTTTTATTTGTTAGATTCCGATTTTTAGTTAGTGGTTAGATACATATGCATGAACGCCAGGTGTATATATTAGCGTGTAGAATCCTTACTTTGCCGGATCGATATATCATTTTCATCTTCTCAGATTTTGTGTTTTTCTCGAAGCTTCCTGTTTCTGCGTATCAAAGCTTTAGCCATGGCAGCTAAGCTTCATGGCATATGAGCTCTTTCTCAATTATCATCTATGAGCTCGTCAATTTGATACCGAGTAGCGGCGGAGCTAGGGGGCGAAAGGGGGTTTATCCAAATCTCCTTCACCGAAAAAATATATTGTATATATAAGGTTAATTTTTTTTATGTATATATAGGAGATGTTGACAACAAATAAGATACACTTAAGTGATCATAGGTGCGGGTTTGATCGAACCCGGTCACCTTTGCTTAAACGTTGTATTTGTACTAAAAGATTTATTATACATATAAAAATTTAATTGTGAACTCAATAACTAAGACGAGCTATGAGCTTCGTGGTAAAATTAGAATCCATAAATTTCAATTGGCTCCGCCTCTGTATATCATGTGTCCGTAGTCTCCTCGTTTGTATCTTTGCCCTTTTTCTTGCTCTTTTCAGCTCAAATTAATTGCATGACCTTCGGCCAGTTAATTAATTTTGAGAATGGTATTCATATGCATATTTCTAAATCTAGTCTAAAGTTAATGTCTCAAGAAAATTTCATTTTAAAGTTTTTTTTTGGTGCAAACTTTAAAGTTTTATATGCTGCTCCAAAGAGAATTATTTTGTTCCCTTGCATAGCCACAGGCCGTACCAACTACCAACAATTTAGGGAAAGTTTTTTTTGGTGCAAACTTTAAAGTTTTATATGCTGCTCCAAAGAGAATTATTTTGTTCCCTTGCATAGCCACAGGCCGTACCAACTACCAACAATTTAGGGAAAGTTTTTTTTGGTGCAAACTTTAAAGTTTTATATGCTGCTCCAAAGAGAATTATTTTGTTCCCTTGCATAGCCACAGGCCGTACCAACTACCAACAATTTAGGGAGCATTCTACTTCCAATATAGGGAAAAAAATTAGAAACAGTCGAAATTTAGCACTTTTTTGTGTAAAGATAAAATATGAACAAAAATATCCTTAAAAATTAGTAAAGTTTCTAGCATAATATGTTGGAGTTCGATTCTTTACCTATGAGATTTCAGCATAGTGTATTGGAATTTCATAACCTGCTGGAGTTCCAGCATACTGTGCTTGAAGTGTATACGTAGGAGATTCCACCGTAGCCCGTGGATTTTTTCCTTTCCCTATCCATGTGTTCATTTTGGGGTTGTACAAGAACTTGTCAGGAATTTCTTGCCAAAATTTCACGGTATAGCCAGTTTTTGGACTGGTTAATCAAAAATAGTCAGTGTTTACTAAGTCAATGGAAAATAGCCATCATTTTGCTGCAATAGAGACCGGTCCAGCATAATATACTGGAGTTCGGTGCACTTGTGTATGAACTCCAGAATATTATGCTGGACCAGTATACTTTGCTGGCTCCAGTATAATATACTGGAGACTGGAGCATTGGTGCTCCAAACCCCAGTATATTATACTGGACCATTATACTTGCTGGAACTCCAGTATATTATACTGGAGTTCTAGTGTATTTATGTTGGAACTCCATCATATTATGCTGGAGTTCCAGCATACTATCCTGGAACTCCAGTATAATATGTTGGAGTTCAAGTATACTTATGCTGGAACTCCAGCATAATATACTGGAGTATTTTTCTGGTTTTGAACAGTGTTTTCGCTCAGATTTATCTTTACATAAAAGTGACTAAATTTCGATTACTATTGAAATTAGGCTATTTTTGAACGACCAGTTGTAAATCTGGCTATTTTTAAAATTATCCCGAATTTCTTTTATGGTGAAAGCTTACAAGGAGTAGTAATATTTGAATTTAATTTCCCTTCTGTAATTCAAAATCTTTATTTTTCAATTCAACTAAATAATCACAAAAATCAAATAAACTCCATTCCGTAATAATATAAGTACTTGCATTTGCTTGAATATACTTGCATTTTCAATTTTCTTATTTGGCATTATTCCCTCCAACTCCAACAACTCTTTTAATTTTGTTCTAAGACCCTACAATTAAACTAGTCATTAAATCAAAGGTGTTATGAAATAAAAGCAATGCAGTAAAATGTAAATAACAAGAGATAGAAAGAAGGGAGAGAATTTTGTTCTTTCACTTTGGTGTATTTTTCCATTGCAATTACATGGCCTTTTATAGGCATAAAAAGTAAAGATGATTGAC
>MU712160.1:0-16372 GCA_026770625.1 Nicotiana glauca | reverse complement strand
AATGCAGTAAAATGTAAATAACAAGAGATAGAAAGAAGGGAGAGAGTTTTGTTCTTTCACTTTGGTGTATTTTTCCATTGCAATTACATGGCCTTTTATAGGCATAAAAAGTAAAGATGATTGACATAAAATAAGAAATTTAATCTTTCAATTATTCACAACATGGGCATCCAATATAGTATCCAATGTAGCATCCAATGTAGTATCCAATGTACAAATTATTCATAACAAAATGAAATCTTTGATGCCCTTATTCTCTATTTTGTTCTTTGTGAATTTCTTAGGTATTTCGCACAAATATTTTAGTCTTTCCTAATTTCTCACATTACCATACTTTGTCTTTCTTTCTATTTTCTTTGTCCAAATTAAATTATACCTTTATCTAGAGTCATCACAGAAGTATATACGGATGCAATTGGCATGACTTGATTATTGTCTTTTATGACTTCAACTTGATTAATTTGATTCTTTTTTTTTTTCGGCGATTACTTTATCATTCGACTATGTATTTTTTTCATTTAAATCAAGATCAAAATGCTTATAGGAATAGCTCTAGTTGATTTCCATTAATAAATATTGATCAGCTTTTAAAAAGTGGGGCATTTTACCTAGTATAAAGTGCACCATAAACCTCAGGGTATTTGACGTCAGCCCCGTGATTTTTAAATTTTAGTAGCTTATATATTAATAAGATAGCCAAAAAAAATATAAAAAATTAAAAATAATTTTAAAATACTATAAATTTAGAAAATATAAAAAGTATAGTTTGGTATCATTAAAATAAATTTAGTGAAACTTTTGGAGCGAAAAAACACAAATAAAATATTTTTATAGAAGAATTATTCTGTAGTTATTTATTTAATAATTTATATTGTGTTTTAGTAGCCATTTGGACATAAAAATGATAATTTTTGAAAAAAAATAGTATTTGGAGTTAAGTTGAAAAATAGTATTTGAATTATGTTTGGACATGCATTTCACTAGAAAAAATGGTGCACGGGGAAATTTTATTTTAAAAATTTTGAAAAAATGATCAAAACAACTTTTTGTTTTAAACTTGTAAAATTTTATGGACAAATAAATTTTTCAATTTTTTTTTGAGAAAAAGGAAAAAAAATTATAGATAAAGGGCCCCTAGTCCGAATTAAATTTACTATGAGAGAAATGGACGTCGGCTGGAAAAAAAGTTACTGGCTTTTAATTTGTCATTATAACAAGTTCACTCGTCTAAGTCTTGGCAAATGAGAAACGAATATAAAGGTGATAGAAAAATTTTAAAATCTCTTTAATTCCCAACGAAGAAAACGAAACGATCCCAAAAAAGTCACTTTCACGTCGATATTTCGTTGTGTATTTCCCATATTTCACAGCCTCATGACGTTGGTTTGTCGATATTATTTTTCGTGTTTTCCAATGACTTAATCCTTTCGACTCTTTTTTGTTCTTGGTAACATGGAAAATAAATTAATAAGATAATTTATTACAACAAGTTAAACAACGTTGAAGGATCATTTAGTTGAAAATAACTTATTTCAAGATTAATTATCTGAGGATTGTTATCTCACCCTCATATAGAGATATAAAAATAACACTATAATTCCGAGATTAGTTATCCCGTAATTTTATCTCAACTAAACGTAAAATAAATTTATCTCAAATTTAATCACATGATTAATTCCTTTATCCCTCGTACCAAATGAACTCTAATAGTATAAATGTGTTATAGACAATTAGACATGTTGGGGGTCATGACGCGAAAGAGCAACATCAATACTCTATCCGGTTCAAAATAAGTAATTTTTTGGATGTTTTTACACAGATTAAGAAATCTATCTTTTCACATTAATTAGCAATAGAATTGACCATATTAACCTTTATTATCTCATATAAACACTCCTAACACATATTCCAACACTATTTACTCCAAGAACGATATAGAAAAAAAATAATTAATTCATTCTTGAAATCTGAAAAAATCACTTATTTTGGATCACAAAATAGGCTAAAAAATTACTTATTTTGGACCGGAAGGAGTAGTTTATCTAGCACGAATTCTTGCTTACTTTTCTTAATAATGGTAACACACGTATGCCAAGGGAAGCCGGGCCAACTTATGTCTCAATAGTGGCCTGAGAAAGGACCACTTAATCCAGATACATTCTCGCAACTACTTTTTAAACAGGACTTCTAAAGACAAGGGGAAAATTTCAAAAATAACCAGATTTACAAGTGATCATTGAAAATAGCGATAGTTTCAAAAATAATCGAATTTTAGCCCCTTTTCATTTAAAGATAAAACTGAACGAAAACATTGTTCGAAATTCGAAAAATATTCCAGCATAATATACCGCAGTTCCAGTATAATATATTATACTGGAGTTCCAGCATAATATACTGGCTTTGCAGCATAATATATTAGTCTGGTAAAATATGTTAGAAGTTCATTTACATGTACTCCAATCTCATGTATATTATACTGGAGGAATTTTTCGTGTGTTGGAGTTCCAGAATAATATACTGGAAGTTTATGTACAGCTGCATCAATCTCCAGTATATTATGCTGGAACTTTTTGTGTTGCAATAAAATAGTACTATTTTTGAATGGCTTTGCAAACATTGGCTATTTTTAAATTATCCGTCCGAAAAATGACTAGCCCATTCTATTTTCACAAAGACAAGCCATAGGAATACCGCTTGAACCCCTACACCATAAAAGGTGACTTTAAATTAAAAAACAAGAAAAAACTACATTAATAGTATAAAATAATGTCACCACTGTCTATATAAATTTAAATCATTTTGGATCATATATGAAATATAAGTTATATGTATTGACAGTATCAAAAAAAGTACATACAAGTATGAGTGATATTTTGAGTATGGAATGTCAGGGGACTAAATAGGCTAGAAAAACATAGAGGTATAAATCTGTTTATGCATAATAGTGGAGTTAGCTTGTTTGGTCTCCTGGAAACAAAGATTAAGAGAACAAAAGCTCAGAGAGCTTCTCTTAATATTTGTGATGGATGGTCGTTTACTACAAACTTGGCACAAACACCATAAAGAGAGAATTTGGCTATTTTGAAAACCAATAATTTTCGAGGTGGATATAATGAGAGCTACTGATCAGATAATATATACTCTTGTGAGACATAAAGGTGCAGGGATGACATTCAATGTAACCATGATTTATGCATAAAATGACATGGCTCTCATGAGGTACCTGTGGAAGGAGTTAATGGACTTATATAACAACAATAGAGGGCCATGAGCTGTGATGCGAGATTTCAATAATGTGTTGAGTAAAGATGATAGAATTGGAAGCATTGTGACAATGGCTGAAACAAAGGACTTTAGGCAATGTGTGGATACATGTAATCTTCAAGAACTCAAATCAGTTGGGACCTTCTATACATTGAACAACAAAAGAGCGGGACAGACAGAGTACTGAGCAAAATTGACAGAGTTTTGGTTAATTTTGAGTGTCTATCACAGTTACTTGCCTCAACAGTACATTATATGACTGAGGGAATGTTTGATCACTGTCCAGCAATCATCAACTGGGAGACTGGAAATCAAAAGATTAATAGACCTTTTAAATACTTCAACGTGTGGAGCATGGATCATGACTTTAAGGTTAAAGTGGCCAATAACTGGAATGCGGGAATTACAGGGACTTTAATATAACAAATAGTGGGAAAAATGAACAGATTGAAAAGGATACTAACGCAATTGAACAGAACAAAATTCAGTGATATAGAATTTAAAGCAGAACAAGCCAAGGTAGAACTTGAGGAATGCCAAAAGCAGCTGTAGCAATAACCCACAAATACTGAACTTATTGACAAGGAGCAGGAATTGGCAAATAACTATAGAAGATTTAAGGAAGAAAGTGACCAGTTTCTTAGACAGAAAAGTAAAGTACAATGGTTGAAAGAAGGAGACCAAAACAACAAATACTTTCACGGCTACATGAAGGAAAGAACAAATTCTAATAGAATCCTCTCAATCAAAGACTCAATGGGTAACATGGTAAGTAATATGGATGGATAGCAGATGTTTTTGTGGAATTTTATTCAACTTTACTGGGATCTACTGCAGATAGCAGAGCTCATGTATGCAACAGTTTGGTGAGGGAATGACAAGTGGTAACAGAGGAGTGAAGACAGCTTCTAACAGAAGATTTTACAAAAAAGGAAGTCAAGCAAGCATTATGGCAAATTGATGGAGAAAAAGCTCCTAGTCCTGATGGATATGGGAGCAAGTTCTTCAAATATAGCTGGGAAATAACAGGTAAAGATCTTAAGGAGGCAGTGCTAGATTTCTTCACATCAGGGAAGATGCTGAAGACAATTAACAACATAGTAATAACAGTGATTCCCAAAAGTAACCATGCTGAGACAGTTGGGAATTACAGACCCATTGCTTGCTACAACACAGTCTACAAAGTCATATCTAAAATATTATGCAACAGGTTAAAGCCCATATTGCCAGATATTATTTCAGAAAATCAAAGTGCCTTTGTAGTAGGGAGAACAATTATGCTGAACATATTAATTTGCCAAGACCTGGTGAGGCTTTATAACAAGAAAGCCGCAACAAAGAGTTGTCTGATTAAAATATATCTAAAGAAAGCATATGATTCTATAGAGTGGGAGTTTGTGGAAGAAATGTTACATGCACTCAATTTTCCTATGAAGTCCATAAGGTGAATCATGGAATGCATCTCAACTCCTCAGTACACAGTGGCTATAAATGGAGGGCTATATGTGAATATCAAAGGGAAGAGAGATCTGAGGCAAGGAGACCCCATATCTCTACTACTGTTTGTAATATGTATAGAATACTTGTCAAGGATAATGAGGCTAGTAGAACAACAGGAAGGATTCAGCTTTCATACTAAATGTAGAAGTTTGCAGATGAATCACATGTGCTTTGCAGATGAATCACATGTGCTTGCAGATGATGTACTCCTATTTTGCAAATGGGAGTTCCAGTCTGTGATGATAATTTGAGAGGACTCCAGACATTTTCTAATGCTTCAAGATTAACAACAAATGCTGGGAAGTCGAATATATTTGTTGTAAACATGAAGGCACATAGGATAGAAGACTTGTGTGAGATAACAGGGTATAGTAAATGCAAGTTCCCATTCAAATACCTAGGAGTTCCAATATCATATAAGAAGCTGTCCAAAATAGATTGTCAAGTATTGGTAGATAAGCTGGCAACCAGAATAAGTAGCTGGGGTTCAAGGAACTTATAATATGCAGATCGAGTACAAATGATAAATGCAATGTTGATGCATATTCATACATACTAGGCTTCGATATTCATCCTTCCTAAAGTAGTTCTAAAGAGTATCATAGCAATGTGGCTGTGACGACCCGACCCGTCATCTCATGTGTTACTGTTCTGTTTTTCCCTTTTATTTCTTCTTGATATTTCATTATCGGTATGTGGTGCGTGAGAGTTGATTGGGATTGGTTTTTGATAAAAAATGAGGCACTTAGTCTCCTTAAGGAAAGCTTAAGTTGGAAAAGTCAACCGGATGTTGACTATTGAGTTAGAGGGCTCGGATGTTATTTCCGGTTTGGGGGATGATTTGTGACTTAGGAGCGTGATCGGAAGTGATTTTGGAGACCCGGTGTAGAATTAGGCATGAATTGGCGAAGTTAGAATTTTGGCGATATCCGGTTGATAGGTGAGATTTTGATCTAAGGGTCGGAATGGAATTTCGAGAGTTGCAGTAGCTCCGTTAGGTGATTTTGGATATGTGTGCAAAGTTTCAGGCCATTCGGAGATGGTTAGGTTGGGTTTTTGATCGAATGTGCAATTCGGAAGTTTGTAAGAAACTTAGGCTTTGATTTGAGGATAATTTGATGTTAGTGATAGTGTTTTGATGGTTTGAGAGAGTTTGAATAAGGTAATAGATCATGTCTGTGCCTTTGGTTGAGGTCCCGGGGGCCTCGGGGTGAGATCGGGTGTTAAAAACGAGAAGTTTTGAGTTTGGCTTCAGGTTTGTATTGCTGGTTCTGTTATTTCTGCATCTGCGGAAAAGGGACCGCATAAGCAGTTCTGCAGATGCGGCTAAGGGGTCGCAAAAGCGATTTTGGGAGGCTTGGAACTCTTCCGCAAAAGTGGACAAAGGTCCGCACAAGCGGCAACCGCAGGTGCGATTTAAGACCGCAGAAGCGATCCCTAGAGATTTAAGTGATATCGCAGAAGCGATCATTTGGTCGCGGATGTGGTACCGCAGGTGCGGTAATTTAACAGCAGAAGCAGAAATCGACCTGAGTTTAAGTGAACAGTGTTTCACGATTTTGAAAGAGAATAAAACATTTGGGACTTCGGACTAAGGAAATTTTGGGCGAATTTTGAAGAGGGTTTCGAGGGCTGTCATCATGTAAGGCTTCTTGGACCTAGATTATGTTATTATTGTGCATAAACATGGATTAACACTGAAAGCTCAAAGAATTAAAGGTTAAAAATGGAGGTTAGGGCTTGAGTTTTTGAAATGAGAATTTGGGATTTGAGGGAGCAGTTGGACTCTGATTTTGATAAATTTTATATGTACGGACTCGTGGAGACACGATGAATCTGGTGATGTGAATTTTGTAATTTTTTGAGAAGTGGGCCCAGGGCTCGAGTTTTGCCAAATTCGAGATTTTTTGTGTTTTTCGAGTTCTTTTGATTGGGTTATGTTTCTTTAGTCTATTGTAATGTATTCATTATGGTTTTGGCTAGATTCGACGCGCGAGGAGGTGGATTCGAGAGGAAAGGCATAGCGGACTAGTCTTGTGGCCGGTTTGAGGTGAATAATAGATGTAGATAATGACCTGAGGGTTTGAAACCCCGGTATATCCCACTGTGACGCTATATTGAGGCGAGACACGTACTCTACTGTGAGTGCGGGGCCGTTTGTGATTGGAGGACTATGTCTTAGTCCGTCCGGGTGATGTTCATAATGTGCATTGACTAGAAATTGATTGGTAAACATTCTACTTGGATTTCTATTGAGCATATTTGGGTTGCATGCCGATTATTTGGATCCCTTAGGGATTATTATTACTGTTTCCATGATGCTTAGCATGTTTTCATGATATCAATCCTGAGTTAAACACTGTCTCGAAATGATTAGTAAATTTCTAAAGTTTTAAACACTTAATCTATAATTCATAATAATTGGAACTGGAAATGATAACTTGAATGTGCCTGTGTGGCTTATATGCATATATCTGGACTGAGTGTGGATCGGGCTGCATGCCGCAGCGTGTGCTACGATGATATTGTGTTTGGGCTGTATGAGCCCCTCCGAAGTCTGAACCTCCACAGTGAGCGCGGGTACCCAAATGGATTGGGCTGTACGCCGCAGCGGTCATGTATTGCATTGCATTCATGTTCTGATATTTATCTGATCTAGTTATTTCTGTCTTGTTGCCATTTCACCGTTAACTATGGTAAATTGTTAGTGTTAGATTTACATTGTGGTATTTCGGGATTTCATTCTTTCAGTCATTATATATGTCTATTACCATTGAGTTGGAAGTACTCACTTTACTCCCTGCACCATATGCACAGATTCAAGTGTCTCGGGAGCATAGTTGAGCTATTTGCTGCTTCAGAGCTTCTCAGGCGTTGTCGAGGCAGCTGCTTGACGTTCACAAGACCCGACTCCTCCCCTATCCCTTTATTGTTTCTGTATTTTTGAATATCAGTATTACTGAGGATTCATTATTTTGTTATCTTAGAGGCTCTAGACTCATGACCCCAGGTCTTTAGGAGTTTTATTGGCAGTTGTTATGATTTCCGTACTACTTCTGTCTATAATCGCTGTTTAGAACTATATTATTTGATAATTTAATGCTATAAATTAGAAAATGGGTTGTGTTGTTGAGTTGTGAGTGTTATATGGTCGGGCTTGCCTATCATTTGTGTTGGGCGCCATCACGACCGGGATTGGGGCCGTGATAGTGGCGCAATTACCTATGAGATCGTAAGGTGGAAACAAATAGAGTCCCTTTTGTAGCTTGGGACCTTATGTGTAGACCAAAGCAAGAAGAAGGAATATGCATAAGGGATTGTATAGTATGGAATGAGGTAGCTATTGGAAAATATGTATGGGATATAACTCATAAAACTGACTCACTATGGATTAAATGGATCAACCATATCTACCTAAAAAATATAGATTGGTGGCAATACAATGTAGCAGTAGATAACAGTTGGTACTGGAAGAAAATCTGTCGTGTTAGTGATAAATTGGCAGGAGGCTATGCTCAAGTAGGATGGCAGTCAGCTACAAGGAAGTATACAATCCAAAAAGGATATACATGGTTGATGGGGACTCTAGACAATTGCCAATGGGGAAGATGGATCTGGAGCAAACAAGACATCCCAAAATATAGCTTTATATGCTGGTTGTCTATGCAGAAGAAGCTACTCACAAAGGACAGACTGGCACGCAGATGTATCAAACAGATGGCATGTGTGTTTTATGTGGTGATGCATTAGAGACTGCTGAACATATATTCTATGATTTCCAATTCTCAAGAAGATGCACAACTACAATTCTACGGTGGCTAAAATTTAATATCACAAACACTGAAGAACAATACCTATGGAGAAGAGTAGCAAGGAAAATGGGAGGTAGGCTAAGTAGAGAATTTGCATTTGTAGATTTAGCAGCGGCTACCTATCATGTATGGAAAGAAATGAATGAAGCATTATGGAAGAATTCAATCCCTAGACCACAAAGAGTATGTGAGCAAATCAAAGAAGAATGTAAACTTCGAATGGTGGCAATACTCAACAAGCGAAAAAAAAGGAAAGAATGATGAATAGAGGATATATATAGATAGACAGATAGGGGGTAGGAATATACATGTACAGATCTTTATATAGGTAGAAGCTAGAGGAAGCTACTTCACTGTTTGTCCTTCATTGTATTTCCTTCATTGTATTTGTTTAAAAATGAATAAAAAAATTTCATTCCACCAAAAAAATAATGTATGAGTGATATTTGCCATTTTATAATATGTATACTTTTGTGGAGAAATATAAGAGAAACCAAAGGAAAAGATCTAGGGAAGAATGGATGATATCTCATTGCATGATTTGTTCCATTCATTCAAAATAAAAGAGGATATCACTATTTATAGGTAACCAAAGAGAATAAAGTAAGGAGAATATGTTATTTTCCTCATAAATTATAAAATAAAAGAAAAAATAAATATTTTACAAGTAATATAGATCCTAAACTTAAAAATGAAAATAAATATTCTA
Organism: Nicotiana glauca; assembly: GCA_026770625.1. NCBI lineage: Eukaryota > Viridiplantae > Streptophyta > Magnoliopsida > Solanales > Solanaceae > Nicotiana > Nicotiana glauca. The sequence continues at coordinate 7,087 of MU712160.1, read as the reverse complement.
CCAAAATATTTCTGAAATAAAAAGAAAATAAATTAAATATTATACAATTAGTGTATATCCTAAAGTAGAAAGAAAGTAATTATTGTTAAAAATTTCCAATACATTTTAACAATTTTACTATTTAGTTTAAGTTATTAAGTAATACTTATTTAATAAAATTATTTGTAATTTCTTTTTAGTAATTTGCTCGTGTGGCTAATTTCAGATTCCAAGTAAGTTTTTCCTCTTTTCTTTGGCCTAACTTCGATTCTAAGGCTTCCTTATAACTTCTCATCATCTTCTTTTCCTTCATATTAGCCTTTGGAATCTTTTACTTTTGCTACAGTATAAGACATTGATGCTATTGACACCAACATGGAATAATATTATCAATATTTTTAAGCTAACTACAACGTTAGAGTACAGAATATCAAATCACCTTTACCTATCATAATATGTAATCTTTTTTATTTTTAAAATTACAAATTCATATTTTAAGCAGGGACAACCAAATTTTGAACATTATGGGTTTTAAATTTTAGGATAAATATATTTGGTGTTAGTAATTAGACTCTGTATTTAATTTTGTGCATCTTTAGTGTATTCTTTAATATAAATACAATCAAATCTCTCTATAACGATTTCGTTTATTCTGATATTTTTTTGTTGCTATAACAAAATGATGATATAAAGGACGTACTGTGATAGTGAAGTGATTTATTATAGATAAATTTGACTGTACGGGTTTGGACTAAAAATATTGCCAAACCCGTAACTTATCTTCTAACTTCGCCCCCGACACTGATAGCATAAAAATTCTTTACACTAGCAATGTATATAACTCAAACTGTATTATCAATATGACCTATCTAAAGGTCCAATGAAAACTTGGACATCCTAGTGAAATGAGCGTCGTAGTAATAGTCTAATGATGACTGTTACAGAAAAGTTTGACCGTATATGTTTGGACTAAATGTATGGCAAAACCTAAAGGTGTTCATAAAAAACCGAGAAATCGAACAAAACCGAAAACCAAATCAAACCGATCAAAAAACCGAGATTTATTTGTTTGGTTTGGTTTTGGTTTTGAATTTTAAAAATCAATCAAATTTGGTTTGGTTTTGGTTTCAATCAGGAAAAAACCGAACAAAACAGACTATAGGAATAACTATTTTAAATTTATTATTACACTTATATATATGTATAATTTTATACAAAGTTTCAAAAATTTAATGGTAAAAGTTAACAGTTTGCACTTTTAATATAGTTCTTTACCTTTATATTGTAGTTTGATTGGTAATTTTCTTTTGTAAGTGTAAGAATCCATTTTGTGTAAAAAATAATATATTTTTAATTAAGTCCTTAAATTATTCATTACTTGATTCAATTACCATCAATATATCTTGGTAAATAATAGATTTCTTAAAGGGCAATTGATTTAATAGTGTTATGTTGAAAATGTGGTCTTCGGAATATGTGTTTGGTAGTGTAAGTCTTGTATTTAAGAAAAAAGCGACAAATAACTAAAAAAACCAAAAAACCGACATAAACCGAATCGAGAAAAAACTGATTTAATTGGTTTGGTTTGGTTCTAATATTTGAAAAACCCAACTTATTTGATTTGGTTTGATCTTTTAAGGTAAAAACCATGAACAACCCTAGCCAAACCCATAATTTACGTTCTAACTTCACATTTTAAGGAAACCTACATGGTTTAAAATATTTTTACACTGTATATAACTTACACTGTATTATTATTACTTTCCTTAATATGTGGGTAAGCAAAATATATAGTACACGATTCTATATTTCTTCCATTCAAGTTATTGACTCCTCGTCCGTCAACCTTGGTGCTGGGTCTCTCGTCTCTTTATTCCAAACACTTTCGCTTTTTCTTCGTATGATTGTACGAAATTCTTTTTCTAGGAAATCACTCAGAGTCATATGCTTTCATCATGTCAACTTTCATCATACACCTAGGGGATATATGCTTCATGCTATAAGTCTTAACAAGTTCATGGGCAAGTATGATGTTATCAGCTATCTTACTCCCTGGTATAAAACCTGCTTGAGTTTCTGTAATGATGTACGGCATCATCTTTTGTAATCTACCAACTATGACTTTGGAAGTAAGCTTGTATAGCACAATGCAGCAGGTTATAAGCCTAAAATCTCTAATTGTTACTGGGTTGGGGATCTTTGGTAGCAAAGTAATAGTAGTGCAATTGATTGCTGGAAGCAACACCCCTGTGTGGAAAAGTTCTTTCACTACAACACACACTTCATCTTTGATCAATGGCCATGCTTTCTTTAAAAATTCAGCATTGTCCCCATCAATACCTGATGCTTTATCACTTCCTATCCCTTTCAAAGCTTCTGCTATCTCTTGGCTAGACACTTCAGCTATCAAATCTTGTTGTTACTGCTGTGTTAGGGTAGGTCCTCTCCTCATCACCATCTTATCTACTGCTGGCAGAACATGTGCACTAGTACCCATTAAACTTTTATAAAAGGATCCTATCTCCCCCTTTATAGCTTCATGATCTGTTATGATACTTCCTGCCAATGTTTGCAACTCATCAAGATGTTTTCTCTGTTGTCTCTCCTTTATCACTGCAGTAAAGTATTTATTGTTGCCATCACCCAACTTGATTCAGTTTGCTCTTGATTTCTGCTGCAATATCTTCTCTTCAATCATTGACCATGTCTCCATCTTTTGCAACCATTCCTTTTCTTGTTCTTGTAGCATGTCACTATAGTTATTTTGCAACTGTTGTTGTATATGTTGGATGTTTTGCCTGGCTTCTTCTATCTTCTCAGTTACACCTCTGAATTCAGCCTCGTTTAGTTGCCTGAATTTACTTTTCATTCTCTTGAGCTTGTCCCATATGCTTTTCATCTCCTTTGTTCCTTTGTTACTGCTCCACTCTTCTCTTATTATCGTTGAAAAACCAGGATGGTTAGCCCATACATTAAAGAACCTGAAATGACTCTTGTTAAACTTCTGTGGTTGCCTTATGTTGATGGACATAGGGTTATGATCAGAAATATAAGGCTCCCCATACACTGTAGTCAAGTGATTATAGTTCATCATCCACATATAATTCCCAAATACCCTATCAATCCGACTCCATACCCTATCATCTCCTTGCTGCTTGTTAGTCCATGTGAAATAATCCCCTTTCCATGGCAATTCTGTAACTCCAATGTCATGGTAGCATTTAGCAAAATCCTTTATGTCTACACTTTTCACAGGTACTTTTGAGAGTCTATCTTGGGTATATAAGATAGCATTGAAGTCTCCCCTAATAAGCCAAGGTCCTGTAATATTATGAGCTATTCTTTTAAGGTGTTCCCATAAGTTCCTTCTTTGATCTGCATCATTACCGCCATATACTACTGTGAAGTAGCAGTACATCCCATTTTGTTTCCTAGTTACCAAACAATGAATGAATTGGTCATGCTTATTCAGAGGTTGGATAGTATAGACATGGTCATCCCATATAATCCATACCCTGCCATTCACAGCATACTCATAGTTAGTTATCCTGTTCCAATTAGGTACTATTCTACCGATCACCTTCCCTGATTTGTCCTCTTTCACCTTTGTTTCAACTAAACCAGCCAGCTTGTAATATTTTCCCCTTATGTACTGCTTTATTTTCTTTTGTTTATGTCTCTTATTCAGTCCCCTAATGTTCCATATTAACCAAGTCATTGATGTATGTTTATTCCACCTCTCAAATCAGGTGGCCTAGTTATCTCCATTTGCCCCTCTTCCTGCTGTAATACATGGAAACCATTCTTTGTGGCAATTACTGCATTACCAGTGTCCTGCCACTAGTGTTAACTATAGCTGGCTATTCATCCCTTTGCTTGCCCTGTTTTACTTCTTTTGCTTTCCCTTTATCCTTTGCAGCATGTGCCTTCTCAACATTTTCATTGATAGTAACTATATTCTCCTTCCTCACAAGGTTGGTTGCTCCCTTGCTTATGTTTCCTTGTTGCTGTTGTCCCTGCCCTTTAACTTTCCACCTTGTGGTAATTTTCCTATGCTTTTCTCTTTCTCTATACTGCTCCTCTTTGTTCACTTTCTTCTCCTCAATATAGTCATGCCCTATCTTCATGCAATTTATGCAGTATTGAGGCTTTCACTCATATTCCACCTGCAATTGGATGTTCTTCCCTGATGGTTCTTGCAATGTTAATTCTGTTGGCGGCTGCTTTGTCACATTAGCTTCCACAAGAATTCTAGCATATGAAATACGAGTCTGCTTAGTGGTACATTCATCTGTAAACAGTGGTTTCCTAATGGAACTTGCTAGCTTGCTCAGTGTCCTGTTGCCCCAATAGCTCATAGGCAGATTTGGTATGGTAATCCACAAAGGAATTTCCATTAGAAACTCTACCTTAATATCAAAATCAGGTGTCCATTGTTTCAATACCATTAGTCTCCTATTAATGGTATAAGGTACTCCATAAAGAATGTCTCCTTCAGATCCCCTATAGTATCAAATCTGGCTATGTAATAACCTTCATCATGCAAGTACAGATTTGGTATATTCACTCTACTCCAAGCATTAGCAATGTATTTCTCCATGTATTTATATCTTGGTGTTTCCCCAATTACATAAATAATTAGGGCACACTCCCATTTCTTATTCTGCTCCTCAATTTCTTTCTTATCAACTTTAACAACAATATTACCATATACAAATTCCGGTGGGATGTAAGACAAGACCATACCATTTTCTGATGATCTGTTTCCAGCAAAGAGATTTGCCAATGTTCTCTCTTTCTCCGGTATTGCTACTTGTGTCTTTAGCTCATCCTTCTGTTCAGCTACTACCGTTCCATTGGTTTGCAACTCAGTCGCTTTTGTTTGTTCCCTCATGACCTCCATGACTGTTGATGGGATGCCTTCACATGATGATGAAACCACATGCATCTGCACAACACTGAGATCTATCATTTTCGCCGGTCCTTTAACGTTGCTAGGAGATCCTAAGTTCAGAGAATTAGCTTGAAATTGGTGTTCAAATGGTGTTGTTATTTGCTGCATAGCTCCTTGAGCTAGAGTGTCCGTGATTACTGTTGCACTGCTTGCTTCGTCAACCGTCACAAGAGGCACTCGCTTAGGTCGACCTCGCTTTCTCGCCATGGCTGATTCTCTGACGGCGTCCGTTAGCATAACGTGCGCCGAGAGCTTAGAGAGAGAAAGCTAAAACTTTTTCTTCCCAACACCTAATGTGTGTCAAAATTATATATTGCATCAATAGGATCTTATTGCAACATTTCTCAATTTTCCATTTCTTGGAAATTTAGAGATATAGAAAACTTGTAACACGCAACCATTGCTATAAGTGATCCAAACAATCGCTTACCTAAAGGCTATAGTTCTTGTTCGGCCAAGTTGCAAAAATCAGTTTATTTTGAGAAATGTTTTTTTTTTCTTCAAAAAATATTTTTCTCAAAAGTACTTTTGGTGAGAAGCAGTTTGTGTTTGGCTAATTAATTTGAAAAATACTTCTGAGTAGCAATTATTGTTTGTCCAAACTTTTATAAACTGTTTCTAAGTGTATTTTTCTTAAAAGTGCTTTTGGAGGGAAACTATTTTTTTCTGCTTCCCCAAAACTGCTTCTGCTTCTCCTCAAACATATTTTTTTCTTCTTCCAAAAGCTTGGCCAAACACTTCAACTTTAAAAAAAAAAATACTTCTAGAGTTGGAGAAGCTTAGAATAACACTTATCAATATTGCACTAAAGTCAAAAAAGAAAAATAGTTGTTTTAGTGATATTTGACAAAATTGATTGACGTTTTTCATACAAATTTTTATTTTATTTTATTTACTTTAATGCAATAAATTAAAAGTTGAATGACCATCGAAATTAATCTTTATATAAAAACTCTTGAAAACTCAAGACAACCTTTTCTCTTAGTCCAAATGTAATGTTTAGATTTTAACCTTGGACCACATTGTTTCATTTTCCTCTCTTCTCTTTTCTTCTCCTTTTAGAAGCCTTTATGGTTGAAGAAGGAAAGTTATAGGCCACAAAGTTTCTCTTTCTTTCGCCTTAAAAGGTTTGCAGAGGCTCACCAAACTAATGGATTAGAGCATTGGGCCACTTACTGCTATTTTATAATTAGAATGTGGAATATTTTTATTATAGTAATGAAAATTCCAAAGATGGCTTGCATAACTTACCTTGACCATACAAGTGTACCTTTTGCCAAAATAGCTAATTTTAAAGGCTAGCATAAGCTAGTCTTATTTTTAATAAAAGTTGCTGATTCCGAAGAGCCATTGTGCATTATTAACTTATATCATCACGTCGCTAAAAGCAAGTTTTGCAGCCAAATTGCCAGCTGAGGGAGTAAAAGAACTGGAGAACAAGGATGATTTTGTCTCTTAGCAATGTTATAAAAGAGACTTTGCATAGTACACATACTCCTATAATTTGCCAAAACATGGAGTTTCGGAATGGATCCAGTTATAAGAAGGGTATAATTATCAATGGCGATATAGATATTGGGATTACACCAAGCCATGTGCCTTGGTGCGAGATGATAGCATCTCTCATTCACAAGCAAAGTGAAAAAAGAAACGCGAGTAGTGCTTTCACATGGAAAAAAATGCATATAACATGCACATGACTCATTTGTTAACTTTTTTAAGGACTAAAATCTCATATTTTTTTATGTCACGATCCGGATTTTCCACCATCGAAAGTCGTGATAGCGCCTACTAATAGAAGCTAGGCAAGCCAATTAATTTAATACTTCTGCTAACAACATCAACAATATAAAGAAAAATGAGACAATTAATATAAAAGCGGAAGTCTCAAAACATAAATAACTGAAACCAAGTGCGAAAGTTCAAATACATCTCTACCCAGATCTGGTGTCACTAACTCACGAACTTCTGCATAATACTAAATACAAAGTCTGAATGAGAATACAGTGTTGTCTGATCTGATACAAAGGAAATCAAGCGAAAACAAGGATAAGAGAGACTCCACGCCATGCAGACGCTAGCAAGGCTACCTCGGGAATCTCTGGACTGAAGTCAGCTCCCAATGCTCCTACTGCTGTCCAAAAGCTCCTGCTC
>MDKF011043717.1:0-14516 GCA_026770625.1 Nicotiana glauca | reverse complement strand
AGGCCATTTTAATTGATAATTGTTGCATCTTTAAATATGATTTTAAATAATTTTAGGGGTTAAATGGTGTAATTAAATTTTTTTTTATATAAAATTAGAAAATGCAAAATAAAAATAACAAAAGTATACAAAATGAAAACAAAATAAATAAAAAGAATTAAAAAAAAACAATGAAAGAGTGGTCATAATTAAAGACCCAACGTTGGGCCATTAATTCATGCAAATCCCAGCCCAATACCCTTTCCGCCTAGCCCAACTCCAACACTCTTCACCCGCCCAGTCCAATTCACTCAAAACCGGTCCAGGCGCTCAAACAAAAAAATGACGTCGTTTTGGATCCAACAAATCTCAGCCTTTCATCTTGATTAATCCAACGGTCACAAATTAATGTTTGATTTTAAGTATATATGTCTGAAATAATTCATAATCCTAGAGACTAGGTCTTCTTCCTCGTACACCAGCCGCCGACCTCGCCGGAACCCTCACCGGCGGGAAGCGCAACCTACGCCAACATCCACCAAATTCATATCATAAATCCACCATGAACCCCTCTTTCAATCCCTACCATCGGTTTTCCTCGAATCTTACCCTATCTCCTCAAATATCACCATCTATTTCGCCGGAACCCTACCGCCGGCGAACAATACTTACTCCAATAGCCGCCAAAATAACACCCCTAGCTCTCCTTTTTCCCCTCTTTCTAACCTTGCCGTTAGTTTTCTTCGAATCTTGCCGGAAAACTTCGAATCTTGATTTTAAGTTTTTCGGACAAGACTCAACGTACGCCAAATATCCTCAAAATAACACCATAGGCTCGTCTAAGCCTCATCTACCCAACCCACATACTCATTTGCTTCGAATCTGCCCAGAGTTCCTCGAATATGAATTTTTAAAATTTTTGGCCAAGAACCCTAACTCAATTCTTGGGGATTCTTGACCGTAATATCCCTAATTATATGTTTTCCTTTGGAAAACACACCATTAGGGATGTTACGGATCAAGAATCCTGGAGGATTCAAGTAATCATGGTTGACCGGAGCAATTCGAATGGCTATCTCAACATTTTCTAGCAAACTCTAGATAAGTATTTCTTCAATTTTTTCCTTTCTTTTATTTCTGTTTATGCATGCATTTGTTTTTGAGTATTTTCTTGCGTTTTCTTGTGTTCTTCTTTTAATCGATTTTCTGTTCTTTTCTTTGTTTAGATTAGTCTTATATATGCTGAAAATTCAAAAAAAAATTTGTTATAAATCTGTTTAGGTTAGTTTAATTTGTTTAAATTCTATTTCTATTTCTTTGTTCTAATTCTGGTTTGATCCTGATTAGTAAATAATTCAAGTAATAAAATGATTCACTTTAATCATTAGTTTAACAAATTAATTAGGTTTTCTTCTATTCTATCTTTGCTGTGTGATTTGTTGTTAATTGATATATTAATTGTTCATGTCAATTTCTGATATTTGTTTAAAATTAGGATCGATTCTGATAATTAGGAGTGTGAATTGGTTATAGCTGTTTAGATTAGGTAATAATAATTAGTCTTAAATAAAAAAAGAAAGAAGAAAAGAATTGAAGGCAGTAATTCTGAGAGTTAAAGTGGGGGGCATTTTTGGTATAGGTTAATAGTAATTACAGCATGGTTTCAGGGGTAATATAGGTATGGAAAATGGCAGTTTAATTAGATGTGGTAAATAATGAAATGAAGTGAGGGTAGAATAGGGATTGTAATGGGTATAGTACCTTCCAGAAATAGACTATAGTGCAAACTTTGGCTAAATAAGTGTAGTTACTTGAAGCACAAGTCAGAAATAGGGGGTTAAAAAGAAATAAAAAGAAGGACTAACTTGTAAAGAAAGAAATCTGAAATTGTAACCTATTGTTGCCTATAAAAGGGCATGAAAATGCCTTGATTAACAAGTTTTTGAGCCACAAAATTCCCCCCAAAAAACAACACTCTTCCAGTTTCAGATCTGAAATTCAAATTTCAAATTCAAAATCCTTTAGATCTTAGCTTTCTTCAAAGAAAAACAAAAAAAAAATACCAAAAATAATAGAAAACTGTCCAAAATCAAAAATTACTGTTTCATTAAAATTGAGAATGAATTTCAACCTTTAGCTATAGGTTTACATTTGCGTTTGGTTCAGTTCCGGTAATTAGAAGGTTCAGAGGCGTCTCTATTTGATTTCGAGCAATTTTTGGGGTTCGATCAGTTTATTGGTCATCTGCTGGTGCTTTATTTTTGTGAAGTTTTTCTGAGTTTTTGTGAAGTGATTTTGGTCCAAAACTGTCCTATTGCTGCTGTGCTTGACTGTTGGATACTAGCCGTTGTTACTTGCTGTTGATCTCCTCTTTTTCTGCTGTAATTCGATTTCCAGGTACACAGCTGTATGTTTAACGACTATGAGCTAAACGTGCTGAAATGAGCTTGTGAATGAAGCTGTTGTGATAGTTGAAATCTACTTCATTTTGTTCCCAAATCTGTGCATTCAGTTTAGCTCAAGGATATTGTTTAAGTTTCGTTGTTTGGATGTTAATTGGACTATGGACTGTTGTGATTTGGATTTGATAATTTTTGTTTTGTTTTCCTCCAAGTAAAAGTGTTAGTGGCAGTTAGTTTGTAGTAGTTGACTCATATATAACAAGCACTGATGCTCGTTTAACATTAGCTGATTCATATAGTTCTTCATTAGTTCTTTATTAGGAGACAATAGCTAGTGCTTGTTTAATTAGATTGAACATTTGCAGGAATTTACTTTGTTTAGCATACAGCAATTGAATTCTGGAGTGAAACTTGGATGGTAGCAGCCTCAGTCTATGAATACCATGCTTATTAGATCAGTTGAAATGAAAATTAATTTGAATTGAAAGTTAATTCTCACATTGGTTGTTTAAGTAAAAATAGGAATTGGTTATACTGTTATCTTCACATTAAGCCTGTTCGTAAATGAGAATATCTAAAATACAGATAATTGAAAATTGTAAGGAATCGACATTGTTTGGACTTTTGGCATACTTGATTTGTATTGGAATGTCACCTGGACTTTAATGTAAACTCAGGAAGAACACCCAAGCACTTGAGTAGTAAGTTGCATTATTGAGTTGAATTGGTAATTAAAATTATCTAGGCTGTCCATTAAATTTGAAATTGGAATCTCCAACTTTGATCCTATAATACTTCAATTTGACCCGTGATTCTGGGCTCAGACGTGTGGCCCAGACGGCTCTTGTCCAACAGCCCAACTAAATTGAATAACACCTCTCACGGGCCTAGTTTCCTCGACAATAGGCCCAAATGGTCTAATCCTCTATGTTTTTTTTTTTGAACGAACTGCTGAGCATGTTTCATCTTCACTTCATAAGTTATTGGGCTGGAATTAATTTGAAAGCGAATCATATGGATTTGGGCCTTTTACCAATGTTAAATAACTAGGATTACTTTCCTTCTATTCTTGGAGACAATTAGTAAATAGAAAAATTATATTCACTTTAGGATTGACTTTTAAATAAAATGTGAGACGAGCCTCGCCAAATAAAGGCAAATTGCAGGGCCCTCAATAACTGTTATATTAAAATACTTAGAATTCGGGAGAAGTCGTTTAGCAAATTTCACGGCCTTCCCCAAAATAATAAGGCGTTAGACTCTTTAGGCACGACTTTAATAAAATTACCTTCTTAAATACGGGTGCACATTTATGTGACCCAAATCTAAATCTCAACGAAGTCGAAATATGTCAAAAGCCATGGGTGCACTGGTGCAACGTGGTTTGAGATACATTTTCACGACGTTGCAATTCTTATTAAAACAAAGATAAAAAACGGTTTACGAATAAAAGGCACATAAGCTAGTATGTATTAAAATCAGATAAAATCAAATACAACAGTTGAGCGACCGTGCTAGAACCACGAAACTCGAGAATGCCTAACACCTTCTCCCGGGTTAACAGAATTCCTTACTCAAGATTTCTAGTTCGTAGACTGTAATACAGAGTCAAACCCTTTTCTCAATTCGGGATTCAAACCGGTGACTTGGGACACCATAAATCTCCCAAGTGACGACTCTAAATATCTTAATAAACGAATCTCGTTTTGATTGTCCTTTAATTGGAAAAACTCCTTTTATTATGCCCTTCATGGGGTGTAGTAAAGCTTCGTAAAAAGGAAGTGTGACACGTACAAGGCACTCAAATATCAAGAACAAATCCTAAGGGGAAAGGTCCCCCACACAAAGTTAGACAAGCCACTTACCTCGAACCGACTCAATATCAATAGAAACCACGCCTTTGCCACGAGTATCCGACTCCAAATGGACCAAATCTATTCAATTCAATTACACATCGTAAATAATATTGCAAACAATTTATTTCATTATTAAAATTAAAGCTAGGGCGCAAAAATAGGTAAAATGACCAAAATTCCCCTCCAGTCAACGTCTCGCAATCGAAAATTTTTTACATTTTCAGGACCCTCGTACTCTCACGATTCTAACCATATAAAAATCTCCCAAATCGGAGGTCAAATGCCCCCTCAAAACCTCAAAGTTTGGTCTATGAACTTTTACCCTAAATTACCAAATTTTGATCCTAAATTCGAATTCCAATGATGTATTTAGCTATATAATGATGGAATATAATGAAAATGGATCAAAGAAACGTTACCCAATTACTTTCTCTTCAAACTCCACTTGAAATCTCCTTCTCCCGTGCTCAAATTGAGTTTTCTAACTTATGAAATCAAAACCCTCGAATTTTCTATATCTTCACAGATATTTTCGCTTCTGCGGACAAGGGACCGCTTCTACTGTCCCGCTTCAGTGGCAATACAACCGCTTCTGCGGCTTCATTTAAAGATCTCAGATTCAGCTTCTGTGGTTCCCATCTCGCAGAAGCGGATCCCTACCGCTTCTGTGGTTTCCTGGAGGGTAACCCAAACTCGCTTATGCGACGAGGAAGCCGCTTCTGCGACTCCGCTTCTGCGGTTCCCAAGCCGCAGAAGCAGAAATACCTGAAAGAAAAAGATACCAGCTGCAACAAAGTTAGAAATGTAACCCGTTAACAATACGAAATCATCCCGAGGCCTCCGGGACCTCAACCAAAAGAACCAATACCACCTAATACCTCATTCGAACTTGTACCAATCCTCAAAGCATCTGAAACAACACCGGAAACCCCATTAAATCCAGAATTCAAGTCTAAGAACTTCAAATTCTATCAAAATACGCTTTCGATCAAAAACCTAACTAAACCTCGTCCGAATGACCTGAAATTTTACACGCACGTCCCAAATGACATGACGGAGCTACGGCAACTTCCGGAATTCAAATCCAACCCACGGATCAAAAACTCACTATCGGACCGGAAACTTCAAAAAATTCAAATTTCGGCATTTTCAAGCCTAAATGAGCTACGAACCTCCAAAATACATTCGAACACGTTCCCAACCCCGAAATCACCTAACGGAGCTAACGAAACCATCGGATTTCTATTCCGAGGTCGTCTTCACACTGTTCTGAATACGGACCATTTTTCAACTCTTAAGCTCTCATTTAGGGACTAAGTGTCCCAAAACACTCCGAATCCTAACACCGAACGTCCCGGCAAATCAAAATAGCAGAAATGAACTTAGGGGTAGCAGTTAATGGGGGATCGGGGCGTAAATTCTAAAAACGGCCGGCTGGGTCGTTACAGTAGCTGAATCACTCGCCGGTATATTGCTTCCTATATGTATCTTCGGCTTGGTTGCTTCTCGATCGTTGTTCCTTAAGTTTAAATTAGAATTCCTTTGATCAGATTTTAACCATACAGCTACAGGCTTTGCGTCACAAGGCAAAACGCACGCCCCCATCTCGCATTACTCCTGGCGTCGCCAGCGTCGGTGTCGGCATCTTTTCCTACTTCTAACTGTTCTCCTAACCGAGCAAGGTAATCGGCTAACCGGGAATTCATCTTCAGAGCAAAGTCCCAAGGAGACAGGTTGAAATGTACAGGCGTAGGTTAGCGTCTCGTTCTACAAATGATAGCCTTTGAAGGCCGCCCACGGGATGCGCTGTACGGTATCACTGCGCAAAAGTTCAGTCGGCGTCACTTGATCTAACGCGAGCTAAATAGCTCGCTTCGCCCAGACTTCTTCTTCGTGGCCTCATTCTGTTGCCTAATACTCAATTCCTTTCTTTTGCTTTTAAGTTGTTCCAATTCTTCAAGCCACGTTTTTGTTTTATTTTCCTTTCCAATTGTTCTTTTTGTCTTCTTTTTTTTGATTTTTTCTTCAATCGTTTGTCTTCGATCATTGTTTTATTATCTCATTATAATATTTCCCATCGTCAAATAATCACGAGCTATTCTTGTAATGCATAAAATACATATAATATCTTTACTTCACTCCCACACTCAATTTCGTCTTCAACGTACCTACACATAAAATAGACTCAATTTAGTACAAATATAGTACTCCCTTCATTTCATATTAAATGAGATATTTTCCTTTTTAGTCTGTTCCAAAACAAATGATATATTTCTAAATTTAGAAATAATTCAATTTTAAACTCTTTATTTTACCCTTTTTGACCTTAATGAGAAGTTTTGATAGTCACACAAATGGCATGTCCCTATAAACCTTTTACCCCTTAAACTTTTAATACTAAACTTTCAAAAGTCTTCTTCTTTTTTGTTAAACTCTGTGCATAGTCAAACTACCTCAAACAATATGAAACGAAGGGAGTATAGTTTAGCATTAAAGCACCTAAATATAAAATAAGTAATGCACTAAAAATATATAATTATAATCAAACATCACCAAACAAAAAAGAGCAAATTTACATTAATCTTTTTGTGTATCAGACCGTCTATTTTACACTCTACAGTTGACTTTCAACTTACTAGGTGTTTATTTTTAGAAAGAAAAATGCTCCGTACGTTAAATAACTTTCAGTATTTTAATGGTCATGTCAAATTATATATACTTGATGTTTCAATCTTTTTTTTTTCGCTTAATTTATATATACTACTCTTTTCTAATAACTTAGAGTCTAATTATTATTTTATTCTAAATAGACTTTTGTTTTGACATCCCACGTGATGGTGTATAGATTATAGTTTGGTTGGTATAAAAGACAATCTAAACGGAAGAAAATCGTCAAAGGAGAGAGACGTATTAGTATTTTCTTTCTTTCTTTTGGAACCTATTGATCTACGAATGCCTTTATTTATCAGATAAAGAGGGCCCATCTTATAATAATGGAAAATAGACAATCAAATAAATAAATAGAGGTATGTCATAAATTTGGTCGCAAATTTGCTGTGACTCACGAGCAAATCCATTTGACCCCACATATTATTGTCACGAGGGTATGTAGGTCGAGTTGGTTTGAATTTTTTAATTATCAAACAAAATTAATGGTGTCGGATTTTTAAATTTATAAATCAAACCAAACCAAGAAAGTCGAGTTTTTCAATCTCGTTTTTTCTCGGGTTTTTTCGAGTTTTCGTGTTTTCTCCCGATAAAGTCTTTATAACACAAAATATGTAACTTGTGCTCCAAATATTTTTAGTCCTAGTAGGATATAACTATATATTGCATTTTCCAAGAAAATAATACAATAATATGAGATAAGTCATAGCATTATACTAAAATATTCAATAACAAAGATAATAAAATTGCATAAAGCAAATATTGTTAATTAATAAACCTTAATTAAAATTAACATAGTCTAAATACTACTATATATGTCATGCTAAAATAAATATAACTAATAAGTATTATTAATTACATAACAATGCACTAAAAAAAAGATCAACTAAGTTAAATTATAAACCGATGTAAAACTAAAAAATAGATATCCAACACAATCATCATTTCTAGTGTTGAATTGTGTTATTCTTTTGTTGGCATTAGTATTGATTTGAACATTCTTTGAGTTACTGCATTTATATGCTATAAAGTTTATTTATCATTCAAGAATGTTACGTCCAAACTTGAAATAATACGTTAAAGATAAAATTGTAAAAAGATTGAAAAATATTTATAAATTACATTACAATAGATATTTATATGTACAAAATACTTTTAAAAATTATAACTATTGGAGTGATTTGATTTCGGTTTGACTTTTTTTAGTCAAAACGAAACAAAACCATTATGGTCATGTTTTCTTTTCCAATAAAACCAAGTCAAACCAAACCACAATCGACTCTTTTTTTCCAGTTGACTCGAATTATCGGTTTAGTACAGTTTATTGGTTTTCTTTGTACATCCCTAATTGCAACAATTGCTTTTCTTTTTCTTCTTATTTTTTTGTTTTCAAAATTATTACACTTAATATATCCTAACTCCTAATTCTCTAACACAACTGTGATTTTTGCAATTTAATCGTTTTTCTTAGACTATAAGTTTTCAAATATTTGTAGGAATAAAAATCATGACTATTGTATTCTTACATTGTTTTTACATATTTAAACTTTATCTAAAAAGTATATGACCAATATCTAATTTTATATCTATAATTAAATATATTGATCTTTATACTTTAAGCCGGGCATAATTTTTTAAACGGGTAAAGTATTTTGTTTTAGGGAGAGAAAGAGGGTTTTGGTGATACAAAACCTCACACATCTTAATTATAACTTAACTAGTCAATTGTCCGCGTTTCGCACTATCATAAGCGAAAATAATAAATATAACATATATCTTGTTTTAAATTAATAGAGATAGAAGAAATATATTTTTTAGAAATTACATATATGAATATAAATATTTTCTCCAATTAACTCCAAAACTAACATATTATCAATTCCAAAAATTATTCATGCACTTCACTAACTCTTCAATAGAACATTCAAAATTGAAAATCATTTAACAAAATGATTTTTAATAAAACGTATCAAAACTAATTTGCTAAAGTCCTTAAAATATTATCACTAAGCTTAAGCGTAATTTCTTCGATGGGATAAGTTTTATGCTAAAAATTAAAGGGCAGTTTATTGAGCTCCTCCCTCAAAATATTTCGCAAAAATGTTATTAATTCTCATAAATTCAAAGCATATCATATCATATCATTCAATTAATATAGAAGAACGATTGGCAAGCATATCATTGTGTATTGATGTCTTGAACTAGCTTTTTCTGCAACTTCACTAATATGAAACGTGGATCCAAAATGAATTTAACGGGTTTAAAAATATCTCAAACTTTCACAAACTAAATATCCATAAAAGAAATGAAACCCATGCTAAAGAAAGACGCCCATCCAGTTGGTGATAATTGGAAAAGGCTGTCTATACAATGGAAGACATTGGTCTAAAAAATCGAAATAATCAAAATAGAGAAAGTGTTAAATGAATAAATCCTAAAAGTTTATTGCATTAATCAATACACTTATATCAAATAATAACATATTCTTTTAAGAAAATAATTGTATGCAACATACTCAAAAAATATGAAACCGTTGTACATCAAGGATCAATTACATGCAATTTAATAAAAGCATACTCTTTCTTTTACATATTGTTTACTAATTTATTCTCACCATTTACGCTTTCCCTTTTACTTTTTTTTCTCATCTTCCAAATCTTTCACATAAATATTCCAAAATCAACTGCAGAAAATATTAGTTCCTCTATTCATAGAAATTACTGTGTTTTAGCATCATATATTAAGCACATTATGTAATGATAAAATTATCTCTTTCTTAGTGCAAGAAGAAGAAAATACAAAATAGCCTCAAAGTGATTAATATTACTTACTTTTTAAGTTCTTTTACACTTACTAATATTCTAGTTTACACGTTCTCATAAAAATGAGATTTTTTTTTCATAAAAATGAGATTACACAGTAGAAACTACAACGTTGTATGAGTTCAAATACAGAAGGAGATTTTTTTACTGTCGCGAAGGCACAAACCAATATACATAGAGCGGAAAAGACAATACTTAGTTGATGTATTTCTTCTCCTTTTTTTTCCAAAATAGAAGGGTTTGTGTCTATTAAAAATAAGATTAATGGATAAATTAGAGGGAAAAGGAAAAAAAAATAAGAAAAAAGATAAATAAGAATGGTAGCCTAAGAGACATGCCACACAAGCTTCTCAATTGCCCAACTTTATATATATAGATAGATATATAGATTATTTATATTGTATCTTGGTTTCTATGGAACTCAATAGCACTTATAAAGAATAATCGGCACCCCAGAGAATTAAAAAAATGAATTCTATGAATTTGAGGTTATTTTTAAAGATTATAACGCAAAATTACGAACAAAGAGTTTCAAAAAATGTACCTGACACTACAACAAATGTGATATTTAACCACGAAATTATTAGCTACAATTGAAAATTCGTCACTAATAATTCACTTTTCGGTGACAAAATTTATATTTTGTGCTTAAATGCATGAGTCACTTATTTTTAGTGACGAAACACAAATTTAGTAGCAGATATTTTGTCCCCGAAAGTTTTCCGCTAAAAAAATAAATTGACACCAATTATTGAGTAATATTAACCACGAATTAAAATTATTGGTGACAAATTAGCATCGTCACTAATGTTATTAATAATTAGTGACAAACCATTATTTGTCTTTGAAATTTATTATATTTTGGATACAAAAATTTTCGTCACTAAAAATATGTAGTTAAAATAGAGACAACATAGAATTTGTAGTTAAATGGTAAAAACTTTAGCTATAAAATTTAATCTTTATTTGTGACCTTAATTTTTTGTCACTAACAGTATAAACAATTAGTGGCAATCATACATTGTCTCTATTTGATCTATGAAATTATTCGCTACTGTAAAAAAATTATTATTAATTATCCACTTCGTGACAAATAGTACAGTTCGTACTTAAAGCGCGAGTCACATACTTCTGGTGACGACACATTTGTCTATTACGATTTTTCACTAAAAGAAATGGATTGGCGGTAATTATTAAGTAATATTAACCACAAAACTAAAACTATTGATGATACATTAGTTTCATTACGAAATTTTGTAGATAATCTATGAAAAATTATTCTGTCTTATAAATAGTTAAATTTTTGGATGCCGAAATAATTCGTCAGTAAAAGCATGGTGTTGAAATAATGAGAATTGAAATATATATTTAATTGGTAGTATATACTTTAGCCTAAATTTTTTATATTTATTTGTCACCTTATTTGTCACTAATAAACTGATTTTTTCTCTGATTTTTTTTTTCTAGTTGGTTCTAGTATCTCGCTTTACATAACGCTTTGTTATAAGTGCTGCGATTTTGTTTATTGAGCCAAGGGTCTTCCGGAAATAACCTATTTATCTTCACAAGGTAAGGATAAGGTCTGCATAGATGCTTTATACCCACCTCAGACCCCTCTTTTGGGAATATACCGGGTGTGTTGTTATTGTCATCGTTGTTGTTATTGCATTTATCACTAATAATATAGTCAGTGACAATCCTATATTGTCTTTGTTTAACCTATAAAATTACTAGGCACAATAAAAATTTCATCACTAATTAGTTCACTTACCGAGATAACATTATATTTCATACTAATTTCATGAGTCACACTTATTTGACGATACACATATTTTTAGGAATTAAAAGAATTAAAAACAAAACAATTCCCTTTTGAATTATTTACGTTGGGAATTTTGAGGACAAGGAGTAAGTTAGAAAAATGGAATTGCTCATGAGAATCTTTAGACTATAATAATTATTCTAATTTCCAGGTTCATGCTTAATTTTTTATTTTTTTTTGTGGTGACACTAAAATAACAAAAAATCATCTTTTCAAATTCAAAAATTACACGAAAATATTGGAGGGAAAGTAAAATGACAAAAGTTAACCACGAACTCCCACCCACTAGATAAACTTGAACCCGACTTTAATATAAATACATACACTCCAAAAGAAACAACAAATCCCTACGCCGATACTTTTCTACTTTTCTATCAATTGCGTATATTTCTTTAGCCGAAGGCCAAGCCATCACCCTCTATAACCAGTAAACAAACTCATCTCTCTTTCTATTTTAGATCTTTCTAATTTTGTATTTTTTTTGTGCATCTAGCCTTCTTCGTTAGACTATGTTCAATTCTTTGCTAATTCGTACGGTACATGTATCAATCTAGCGTAATTTATGTTGTGTCGTTGTGATGGATTATTTGGCATTGCCAGTATTTTTGATTAATTCTGTAGAGTGATGGTCGGAATACTATATACACCTATTTACCCAGAAAAAGGACACTATACTTTATAATTCTAATGAAATTTACGGGTAGGATGACATTAGAATCAGAAAAATTTCTAGCATGAGAAAATTATTGTAGACGTGTAATTTTTGACCCTCCCCGAGATTTTTCATATTTTTAGCGTAAAATATTTAGTTAGGTCTGATATAGCTATTTCAGTTAATTTTGACTCTTTTACTTTATTTTATCACAAAATACAAAAATACTTTTTTTATTTTTAGCTTATAGTATTTTTATCTAGCAATTTATCTTTAAAGAAAGTTAAAGAAAAAGGAAAATTTAGATTTATTGCTAGTTGATTTTACTTATTTTTATGATTTTTTTTTCATTGAATAAGAAAGAAAGCAAAAAATGAAAATTACAAAGTTTTACACTCCCCACTCTCACGTTTTGGGATTGACAATTCTTGTCCTCTCTGCCATGTCAGACCATTGAACATTTCATTATATTTTAACATTGCATACAAAGACATGGCATTTTGATTGATAGGGCACCATACGGTATTGGCTAGAAAAGTTTATTTTTCTTCAGGCAATTGAGGAATGAATTTTTCACTGTGATATAGGATAACACAATAAAGTGGGGACATTATTGAGTGGAAGAGAGGATTTTTAGGAGAAAAGTTTGAGTGGGAACACTTTTTGAGCGGCCATTTTTAACATAATCGGACCTCATTAGAAGGGGACCGTGGTTCTTGATTTTTTTTTGATAAAAAGCTCACAACCGAAGAGCTTGGGGGGGCTCTATTATTTTTCATCTCCTTGGTCACCCACCCCACCCCATCGACCTTCTTCTTCTCCATTCCAAAACCAGCGAAATACCCCACGACCTCACCCTCCAGCAGCCATAACAACCTAACGCCACCAGCACAAACGACACCAGTCGTCACCCTCACCGTTGCTGCCTCTCGTCGCACCTGAACCCTGAACGAACCAGCAGAAAACGTCCAGCCATAAACAACCACCAACAGCCCAGTATATCATCTTCTTCACGTCCAAGCGACCACCCTCCACCATCCACGACCCCGTCGTTCTCTTTTCGACGCAGCAGCACTCGTCACCCAACTCGCCGGACATCGACCATACACACATAACAGTAGCGAACAATAGATTTCGGCTCATGGAGTTTGATTGAGGTCGTTCTGGTGTTCGAGTTTTCGGTTCCGGCTCTCGTTCGTATCATTGTTGCTGCAACTAAAGGTATCACACCTTGAGTTGTTTTCCGTTGGCAATCAAGCTGTTGATGAGTATCCCGTGAACATTTCGGAATTTAGCTTTCCATTTCAGTTTCATTTGGATAATTTTGAGCTGTATTATTGCTGTCCAGGTATGGCTTTTTGTTGACTGAATGACATAAACCGACATATTTGTCTGAGAATAAAAATTGGTGGAAATATTTCATGTATCATCTACCATGTTACCTTTGTTTGATAGCTATATTTGTTTTGTTTAATTGCTGAAATTTTTGGTTTCTACTTTGTTGCCTTTTCACGTTGTTTCTTTGTTGAATCTTTTCTCGATCTTGGTCAGATCATTTTTTATCATTTTTTTATCAATTTTTTTTTTGATTCGTATGTGTACTTACAAATTTAGTTGACTTGTTCATACTAAAAGAAGTTTACTAAAAATTTATTTTGAACGTACTATATTTGAAGTCTAGGAATATAAATCAGTGTAGTATTTTAATTGCATAATTATACAGTTTGTTAGTGTCATAGCTACGGGTACGGTCCCCGTGACGTATTTGTGACGCTTAATCACTAAAATTCGGGGGTGCATTTCATATAACCCGATTATAATGACTCTGGATAATCTCAGTGAATAAATTAGGATTTCTTTTTCTTTTAGAGACAAATAAAGTAGAGAATCATAGTTGCTTTTAGGTTTGCCCTTTTAAAAACACATAAGATGAGCCTCGCTAAACAAAACACATAGATTGCGGGGCCCTCAATAAATGTTTTAAAAATACTTATACTTCGGGATGGGTCATTTAGCGAATTGCACGGCCTTCACCATAATAATAACGCGTTAGACTCTTTAGGCGCGTATTTTAATAACATTACCTCCCTAAAATCGGGTGCACATTTATGTGACCCAAATCCAAATCTCAACAGAGTCGAAATATGTCGATAATCACGGGTACATTGATTGTGACGTGGATCGAGATGCATTTCCACGACGTTGCAATTCTCATCAATAATAATAATAATAATATTAAAGGCGGTTAAAAGTTAAAATTTGCACATAAGTTAAAACATGTTATAAATCAGATAAATAAGCCAAATACGACAGTTG
>MU712159.1:0-41449 GCA_026770625.1 Nicotiana glauca | reverse complement strand
TTTTGTTGTTCTTTTCTTTCTTTAATTAATTAAAAACCTAAACTAAATTCCTAAATTAATTCAAATTGTAAAATTAAGCTAATTATCTAACTATGTAAAAATAATCATTTTTTTATTTTTGATTAATAGCATAATTAGCTCAATGTAATTAATTCCTAAATGCAAATTAAACCTAAGGTGGCTTGAAATTAAAATGTGACATTTTTTATGATTTTTTTTTCTATGATTTTTTTTTTTGAAAAAATGTTAAAAATACATGCCATGCAAATAAATAAAGAAAAAATACCTAAAAATTAATTAAATTTATTTTAGTCTATTTTTTAGGAGTTATCTTCATGTAGGGCAAAAATCACATGCTTACATTACTTACCTCGAACCGGTAAAATCTCTAGCCCGCGACACCTTTGCCCCTCAAACCGGTCTCCACGCGCGTCGTATCTAACCAAAATCAGAGCGAATACATCACAATAGGCTAAGGGAATATAACCCAATCGACAAGACTCGAAAAATATCGAAAATCACGAAATTTGCAAAACCCGAGCCCCGTGCCCACGTCTTGAAATCCAGAAATTTTTACATAAATACGATCCTTATCTCGCCACGAGTCTAACCATACAAAAATTATCCAATTCCGACACCATTTGGTCCTTCAAATCTTTATTTTACATTTTTGAAAGATTCCAAAATTTTCTTCTCAAATTTCATCTCAAATCACTAATTAAATGATGAATTCAATGATAGATTCATGTACTCTAACTAAATCTGAGTTAGAATCACTTACGCCGATGAATTTCTTGAAAAACCCTCGAAAAATCGCCAAAATCCGAGATCTTTAGGTCAAAATATCAAGTAAAACCCAAAACCTCGTATTTATGTAGTACCCCTCAGATTCCGACAGTGCTGACCGCACAAAAATGACCGCGGTCCGCGCCCTGGAAGTGCGGTCCGCACAAAAATGGCCGCGGCCGCGCAGCTTTTTGACTGCAGTGACAGGCTTTAGTCGTTTGGCCATAACTTTCGCTACAGATATCCAAATTCCTATTATAATATATTTCTGAAAACTAGATTCAATGATCTACAACTTTCGTGTTTGAATCATCCTCAAAATCCTTGTGGATCAAACGATACGAGCTTCCGAAGTAGGACCAGCAACCTACAAGTCTTCAATCCTGCGTGGACCGCATGCGATGACCGCGCCCAGCGCTAGGCCAGCGCGCCCTGTTCTAAAAGGACCGCGGTCCGCCCCCCAATGACTGCCCCTTCCATTTTCTAAGTTCCGGGATGTCCGTACTCGCTCAAAACTCACCCGAAACACACCCGATGCCCCCTAGACCTCAACCAAATGCACCAACGCATCCTAAAACATTATACAAACTTGTTCCAATCATCAAAACACCTCGACTAACACTAAAATCATCGAATTACATCAACTTCAAGCCTAAGTTCTTTTAGAAACTTCAAAACACACATTCGATCAAAGACCCAACCAAAATATGTCCGAATGACTTGAAATTTTGCACACAAGTCCAAAATCACCTAACGAAGCTACTGGAACCGTCGGAATTTCATTCCGACTCCCGGATCAAAATCTCACCTATCAACTGGAAATTGCCAAAATACTAACTTCGCCAAAATACGCTAATTTCTTCACTGGACCTCGAAAATTAATTCCGATTGCTCTCCTAAGCCTTAAATCATCCCCCGAAGCTAACCGAATCTTAGGAATTTGATTCCGAGTCCTCTAACTCACAAGTCAACGTCCGGTTGACTTTTTCCAAACTAATTCTTCCTTAAAGAGACTAATTGTCTCATTTCTTACCAAACTCTATCTGAATCACTTCAAATTCATCAAACACATATACTGAAACATGAGGAAACATAAAACAGGGAAGACGGGATGGAAACGCATGAGACGACGGGTCAGATCATCACAATATGGTTATCAAGTCTGGCACAATCAGAAGACGTTGCGAATGTTTAATTGTGTTGTTTGCACCTGGCATGTTTTGAAGATTGGAATGACGAAGACATTTTGTTCTGCTATCTAAACACTTTAACCTTCGTTACCCCCTTTGAGCCTCATTTGATTTCTTTCATACCCCTCCTTCGGAATCAGTAGCAAAGGGTAGAAACACAAACATGGAAGATAAAGAAAAAGAAAAAAAAGAAGAAGAAAAAACAACAAAAGCAACAAAAAACAACAAAAGAGAAAAAAGAGATAAAGATAAAGAAAAAGAAAAGAAAAATGAAAAGGAAAACTATAACAGCGAGGAATTGGGAACTACGTTTGACCTGATTCCTCAAAGAGAATACGTAGGCGCTTCACAGCTCCGTCATAGTGTAACAAAAAAAATCAAAAATTCCCAAGCAAGAAACTGGGGCAAAAGTTGGGTTTGTTGTAAGGAAATCTAGTTCCGAACATTGTAATTTTGAACCCAGGTTGTTTTGTTTTGAGCCTTTAATACCCTTTCTTTCTAGCCCTATCCAAAACCCCACATTACGGTCCAAAGAAAGACCTTCCGATCAGTCTTCAAAAGAGGCCAAGTCAGACAAATGAGAGAATCTTATCAGAACATAACACTCTGATTTCTAGCAGGAAAAATAAAAAGAGAGTCTTATCGGTAACACCCCAATCCCTAGTCTCATCAAAAAATAAATACGAGAGAGTCTGGCAAATGGAAGCCGGTAATAACACTCTAATTCCCAGCAGTAAGAGGAGCATAAGCTGAAAAGATTTTGGTAGCCAAAAGAACCCCTAGCTGAAAAATAAATGAGAGAGTCTTACCGGTGAAAACCTTCACGGGCACCATAAGGCGATGAAAGTTGAGAGAAAAGCCAAAATGAGAGAGGCTTGATAGTGAAAACTTGCGGGCATTACAAGTCGAATAGGATTTAGAATCAGAAAGAAATCACCGGATGAAATTGTGAAAGGCGATTAACAACGAAGGATAGGTTATATGTGCATGTCATGGCCATTAGAATTAGTATCCACATTTAATAAGTTTTTATTTTTTAACTTTTCATTTCAGAGAGTCATCCTCTTCCTTTGTCTTTTATTCTGTTCCTTTTATCTTTCTACTTTCATCAAAAATTCCCCAATAGAGTCTGTTTGTGAGAAATGACTTCAAAATCTGCCATCAGCTTTCCAATTATGCAAGACGGAATCTGATTGGTACACCCAAGTGGTATAAGTCAAGAGGGAACAAGCGCAAGGCCAATGTCCAGAAGGATATTCCCCAACAAGAGGAGATTGACAAAGGGACGGACTAGTATTGAAAAGGATATCCCCAACAGAAAAAGAATTTTCAGTGACACGGATGAACGAAAAAAAAATGGTTCATCAGTAAAACATGCAAGATCCTCAAGTAGAGTCACTGTCATAGGAACGTGGGGGGTTAGTATATAAGTGGAAAAGACCCAACGAAAGGCTTATGAATAAAGAGTTGTCAAGGAGGGCGGGGAAGCAAGAAAGGGAAAAACTATCCCCAGCAAATAATAACCATCCCCAAAAAGTTTTGACAATGAAACACAGAGCAGGGAAAGAGGAGGAGAACCATCCCCAGCAGGAGCATCGCAACCAACCACCGCATTTTACGCTAACATATTTTCTTTGACTTGAAGCAGGTAAAGTAAATAACATTGATGGCGGAAAGGCATGCCATAAGGAAGATTATCAAACTGGGGCAGAAAATTTTCCTTTCATTTGGAAAATTTTCTTGAAGTCAGGTATCCACTTGGGGGAAGAAGAAAGATAACACCAGTTTTAAGGGAAGTGGTCCTTGAACCAGTATTATCCCCAGTGGTGCTTAAAGAAAGAAAATAACAAATTTTAATGAAAAGAGTTGTACCCCCAGCGGACAGAACAAAAAGACAAAACTGGTGTTCAGAAAGAGCAAAAGCCAGTGTCATCCCCAACAGCTTCCAGAAGAATGAAGCACAAATTTTGAAGGAATAAAATTCTCACAGCAGCGCTATCCTCAACAACGTTATCCTTAGCTGATAACACTTTTATCCCCAGCAGTGTTGAGAGAAAATAAAAGTTGGAGAAAGTAGTTCTGAAAAAAAAAAAAGAGAAAGAAAGGAGATTCCCCCAGCGGTATTACCCCCAGCAGGTAAGTAAATAATTCCCCGGCAGTATGATCCCCAACAGTTTCTAGGGAAGATAACACAAGTTTTGTTTTGAAGGAAAACGGTTCTGAAAGTACTTCCAGTAGAAGGAAATGGTTTACAAGGCAAACAAAGGACAACAGTAGTAGGATGCAGATAAGGTAAGTTGATGACATCGGGAGCCCGCCCGTAGAATGGAGGCGTTACCTTTTTAAGTTATAGTTGAAGTCAGGTGCCCGCCTGAGGAACGGAATAGCGTTTTACTTTAAGTTGTTGTTGAAGTCAGGTGCCCACCTGAAAAACGGAATGGTGTTGTCTTTTAAATTGCATTTTGAAGTTTTAAATTATTGTTAAGGTCAGGTGCCCCCCCTGAAGAACGGAAAGGCATTGTTTTAAGTTTTAATTAAAGTTTTAAATTATTGTTGAGGTTAGGTGCCCCCCCTGAAGAACGGAAAGGCGTTGTTTTTAGTTTTAAATGAAAGTTTTAAATTATAGTTGAAGTCAGGTGCCCTCCTGAAGAACGGAATGGCGTTTTACTTTAAGTTATAGTTGAAGTCAGGTGCCCGCTTGAAGAACAGAATGACGTTTTACTTTAAGTTGTTGTTGAAGTCAGGTGCCCGCCTGAAGAACGGAATGGCGTTTTACTTTAAGTTATAGTTGAAGTCAGGTGCCCCCCCTGAAGAACAGAAAGGCGTTGTTTTCTTAAGTTTTAAATTGAAGTTTTTAAATCATAGTTGAGGTAAGGTGTCCCCCCTGAAGAACAGAAAGGCGTTGTTTTCTTAAGTTTTAAATTGAAGTTTTTAAATCATAGTTGAGGTCAGGTAACCCCCTGAAGAACAGAAAGGCGTGGTCTTTTAAATTTTAATTAAAGTTTTTGTTATATAATTGAGGTCAGGTGCCCGTCTGAAGAACAGAATGACGTTGTTTTAAGTTTTAATCGAAGTTTTAAATTATTGTTGAAGTCAGGTGCCCCCATGAAGAACGGAAAGGCGTTGTTTTTTTTAAAACTGCATTTGAAGTTTTTAAATTATAGTTGAAGTCAGGTGCCCGCCTGAAGAACGGAATGGCGTTTTACTTTAAGTTGTTGTTGAAGTCAGGTGCCCCCCCGAAGAACGGAAAGGCGTTGCTTTAAGTTTTAATTAAAGTTTTAAATTATAGTTGAAGTCAGGTGCCCCCTGAAGAACGGAAAGGAGTTGCTTTAGGTTTTAATTAAAGTTTTAAATTATAGTTGAGGTCAGGTGCCCGCCTGAAGAACGGAATGGCGTTTTACTTTAAGTTGTTGTTGAAGTCAGGTGTCCGCCTGAAGAACGGAATGGCATTTTACTTTAAGTTATAGTTGAAGTCATGTGCCCGCCTGAAGAACGGAATGGAGTTTTACTTTAAGTTATAGTTGAAGTCAGGTGCCCGCCTGAAGAACGAAATGGCGTTTTACTTTAAGTTGTTGTTGAAGTCAGGTGCCCGCCTGAAGAATGGAATGGCATTTTACTTTAAGTTATAATTGAAGTCAGGTGCCCCCCTGAAGAACGGAATGGCGTTGTTTTTTTTAACTGCATTTGAACTTTTTAAATTGTAGTTGAAGTCAGGTGCCCGCCTGAAGAACGGAATGGCGTTGTCCTTTAAACTGCATGTTGAAGTTTTAAATTATAGTTGAAGTCAGGTGCCCCCCCCCCCGAAGAAAAGAAAGGCATTGTTTTAAGTTTTAAATTATAGTTCAGCAATCAGGCGCCCACCTAGAGAACAAGGGAATATATTTCAGTCTTTACATTCCAAGTGTGGAAGTCAGTAGCCCGCCAGAAGAGCGGACGGTTGCCACAAAAATCCCCAACATAAATCCAAACTCAGAAATCAAAAGGAAGGCAGTGATGGTTAGTTCAAGCTTCGAAGAAAATAATGCGAAGCCCTCAAGAAGGAAATAAACAGTCCAAGTTCGGCAATCAAGAGAGGCCGACGAGTGAAGTCAGAAATAAAGGAACATCAGAGGAAGCAAGTCAACAAGAAAGCAAGGCGACAAGAGCAAGCCTGAAGATCTAGATAAGATTTTGTAATTCACAGACTAGCTTCTTATTTTTTGTTTAGCACGGTGTAATAAGGAGGTCGGCAAGCAGTAGCCACAACAGCAACAGCAGTAACAAAAAGGTGACAGCTTCATGGTAGTCCCAGCTACCAAAACTTCCCGAACTACATTGACCTGATTCTCTTTTAGCCAGGGATATGTAGGAGACATTTTGAAGCAAAGGTTCGGTCAAATCTTTTCAAAAAAATGCTTCACATGGAGTACTTAAACGTGTCAAAAATGGAAAATCACAAAAATATGTATTTTTGCATTTTTTAGCATTTAATGTCCAAATTGTGCGATTTTATTTTAATTGATATTTAATTTTGTGTGATAATTATTATTAGGAGTTGATTAGTATTTTAAGTTAATTTTGGTTTTATTAATTTAATTTAGGATCTTTAAGTTTAATTTTGGAGCAAATAAACGAAAAGGGAGCAAGAAAATATGAAAGGAAAATCGGATTGGGCCTCTTATTCTAATTTGAATTAACCTGGCCCAAGTGTCTCACAAATCCAACCCAAAACCCAAAACCCAACGGATCAACCCGACCCGATCTACCCCATAACCCAAACGACCCGCCCCAACACATAACCAAACCCCCCTCTTCATTTTTCATTTCATTTTTTCATTCCCCAAACCCTAATTCTCTAAAAACCCTTCAACACCCTAAGCCACCAACCCTACAACCACCAGCGACCAATCGAGCACTAGTCGACCACCCCAATCCCACCAGCTGCTCAGTCGACCACCATCCATGAACCAAGCAGCCATAACAACTAATGACCCTCCAGCAACCATAACCACCATCGTCTCCAAGCCAAACGACCACCAGTTCATCGAGCAGCGCCCAGCGACACGCCGAAAACCAACAAGCCCCCTCATACCAGTCGACCTGCTCTTCGTCCCCCATCTCCAGCTCGATGAAACAGCCTCACTCCAGCCCCAACGCCACTACTCCTCCTCGTCTTCTTTTGTCAACAACGAAATCCATAACCATCCTCCAGTCGCGAGCTCCAGCCAGCCATGGCTTCTCTCCTTCTTCTTCATCGACCAACCCCACCATTTCTAGCCATGAACCAGCTCCAAATGACCAGCTGTTCGTCGTCAACCACCCAACATCGTCAGTCATTGTTATTTGTTTTGTTCGTCGTCGTCATCTTCAGTTGTTCACTGCTCTTCATTTGTTTAAAACGATCGATGGTCGGACAGATTTTGTTTACGTCGAAGTTGGAGTCTTCGTCCGAGTATTCTAGTTCGATGTTGTTGATTTCGTTTAAAGTCGCGTCAATGTGCAGTTGTATTTGTTGCTTCACTTTGGTTTAATCAGAAAGCTCCTTCAGGTCCTACCTTCATCTTCTTTGTTTTGTTAGGATAGTTCTACCTTAATAGTTGTGTAAATATTTAGAGTTATAGCTTGTGTTTCATTTTTGTGTTCATTATTCTACCATGCTTTAGCTTCATTTTGATTGTCTCTTATTAAAACATTGAATCCTTCATCTTGGTTGTATTGCTGTTTGATTTAATTTGAAGTTCAATTGATGATTGATTTTAGTAATTTAAATCTACTGGATTGTGCTGTTAATTCTGATATAAATCTGACTTTGTTGAAGTGATTCCTAAATGTTGTTAATTCTGAGATTAATTGTTGATTTTGATTAGGAATTTGGTTTTAGCTGTAGTGATTTGGTGTTTAATTAGGAATCAGTTTTGGTAAGTTGTTAGCTTTGTTATAGATTGAAGGTTTGAGGGTAGAACAATAATTTCAGTAATTTTAGGGGTAATACGGGAATTGACAACTTGCTGAATTATTTATTTTGGGTGTTCTGTCCACTAAGAACTAATAATATTAAAATAAGGCATTGTTTAATACATAGCGGGGAATAAGACATAATGGTGTTAAAAGAAGTGATTAAAGTACACGTGTTACACATGCTTTGAATTAAAAATGAATTAGACAAATGGCAGTAGGGAACAAACGAATTAAAAATGGCACAAGACACAGAGTAGTGGGGCTGTAAGGGAATATCATGGGCAGAAGATGCTTTCCTAATTGTTTAAGTTTTCAAGGGCTGTTGGAGGGTCTGCCTTAGGTATAAATAGAGGTAGACCTGGAAAGATTATGGGGGTTCCCTTTTGGTCAAAAATCAGTGCTATAAATAGAGAATGTTTGCTTACTTCTAGAGGGGGTTCAGAATTGAGAGAGAAAAAGGGAGTTTGGACAGAATTAGGGTCTTCTTCTTTTGGTCCGAAAAAATCAGTTTCTTAAGGGTGGCTTTTGGAAATCATCTTTGAGAGGTCACATTTGAGAATAGCATAAGTCTTTGATAAAGAAACAATCAGTTTTGAGAGCCGAAGAGAATAAAGGTCTTCTTTTAGTCCGAAAAAATTAGTCTTGTGAGTTCGTCCTTAATCGGTCTAAGAGAGAACTTCTTTTAAAAGATTAAGAATCAGTCTGTTTGAGTGTATAACGGTGTCATTGGAATTTTGGGTCCGAATTTGGTTCAATTCAAGTTCTGCTTGGGGTGTTTGTATTGCTGTGTTGGAATTGGTACCAGTCTTGTTTGGTTTGAAAAATTTCTGGAATTACTGGGTTGTGTCTTGTTGCTGTTGGTATCTGCTGTTGCACTACTGTTGTTATTGTTGCTGTGTTACTACTGTTGACTACTCCTCCTCCTTATATTTTCCATTATCCAGGTACACACTCTGAAATCATGTATTGATGTAAACCTGAAGTTGGAGATGAAATGAAATGCTGTCAAGTTTCCTTTTGAATTCTCTCGCATCTTTAACTGGATATTGAGTAGAATTTTTACTTGCAACTGACCGATAAGTGTATAAATTGGAGTGTTGAATCTATCTCTACAAACATGTGAATATCCATCGTAATTAATCTTAGTTGGTGATTACTAGTTATGAAATATAGTGTAGTTAATGCGTTTCCAACTAGTCGTAAAATAGTTTCAAATAGTTTACAGGTTCAAATAGTTCAAATGGAAATCAGCATGTTGGTTTAATGTGTCTAGTTCTGAAATTGCGAGGCCACTTGAGTGAATAACGTCATTTTAAATAGCAATTTGAATAATGTTAGTGATGAACGTTAGCATGATGTCAGTTTGCAAGCGTTGATGTATTTTTCAACAAGTAAATGGCTTTTGTATTACACGTAGTTAATTCCATTAGTCTCAATCATCTAAAAATGTTAGTTTAAAGTAATTAGAGAATGGTTAGTTTGTTTTAATACTTTTGTCAAACTCGTATGCATATTATAATTTCACTTATAGAATAAGGCACGAAACAATTTTTCCATTTTTACGAATTCGAGTGTAATTTTCCGTTAGAATCTATTGTAATCTAATAAGCAATACGAGGCCCGAACTTATAAGCATGTAATTAATTAGGATCTTTTTTTATTACTAGAGACGAAAAAAAATAGAAAAAATGTAGTCACTTTAGGATCGTCCTTTTAAAATAAATGAGACGAGCCTCGCCAAATAAAACGCAAATTACGGGGCCCTCATGAATGTATATATTAAAATGCTTAGATTTCGGGATGGGTTGTTTAGCTAATTTCACGGCCTTCCCTAAAAATAATAATGCGTTAGTCTCTTTAGGCGCGTGTTTAATAATATTACCTTCCTAAGTTCGGGTGTGCATTGCATGCGACCCAAATCCAAATCCCAAAATGTTGAATAAAATGTGTCGAGGATCCGGGTGCATTTCATGTGACGTGATCCAAAAATATATTTTAAATGACGTTCAATTCCTTAAAAATAATTAAAAGCGGTTAAAGGTTAAAATTTGCACATAACTTGTAACATGTTTTAAAAATCAGATAAATAAGCCGAATACGACAGTTGAGCGACCGTGCTAGAACCACGGAACTCGGGAATGCCTAACACCTTCTCCCGGGTTAACAAATTTCCTTATCCGGATTTCTGGTACGCAGACTGTTAAATAGAGTCAAACCTTTCCTCGATTCGGGATTTAACCGGTGACTTGGGACACAATAAATCTCCCAAGTGGCGACTCTAAACCTCTTAATAAATAAATCCCATTTCGATTGTCCTTTAATTGGAAAAACTCCCTTTACCACGCCCTTCTGGGGCGCGGTAGCGCCAAAAGGAGGTGTGACAATGAGAAAAAAAACCCAGACAAAGTCCCAAACTGGGTCATTGGGGGTTATAGACTGGTTCAGAAGACAACAACTGGAGGACCTAAGGCTTTGAGGGACTAGAGGGCTGGGTTTAGAGAAGGTTGAGCATATTTTGAAGCATTCCTTCACTTTTCTCCTTTTCTTTTGCTAGCTCAGCTCGAAGGCCATCTCTTTCAACTTCCAATTCAGCAACACGAGCCTGAAGCCTAGCAATTTCAGCATCCTTAGTTCCACACTCTTGAACCAAAGCCCTAACCTTGCTATTCACTGGTGTCTTCAGAGATGAACCAGGTTCAACTGGAGTGGCATTGACAGGATAGTCATAAGCTAATAAGGTCCTAACACCAAAATGCTCCTTACTTGATGCCATCTCCCATTTGTTCAAAGGCACCTTTAGCCTGTCCAGCACAATGGTCAGTATGAACCCATATGGAGTTGCATGTGCCTTGGAGCCATTAATGACCCTGTCCAGTAGTTTGACAATAAAAGCATGCCAATTTATTTTCTTTCCTCTCACAAGGCATTCCATAAGCATCAGGTCCTTATAGTTGGCAGTATGCTTCCTCTCCTGTCTGGGCAGCAGGCACTTGTTAACAAATTCAAACAAGACCTTGTGCTCAGGTCTCATCTCACTCTTCTGAACAAATCTGGCTTCAGGTACATCTTCAGCATTTGCAGCTTCACAAAATTTTGTAGTGATTTGAAGAGCAGTGGGGAGAGATTCCAGATATGGCCACCTTTGCCTTGTGTAGTCATCATACCCTTCACTTGGTATGTCCAGAATCTCACCCAGTTTGATTGCATCAAACTCCACTGTTACACCCTTCACCAGACTAGAGACTACCCCATTTTTCACAGTGGCATTGGCCATAAACTCTATCAACTCATTCCTATCCAGACTCCCATCCATCTCAAGGACCATGTCCTTCCACCCTTGTGCAGTAAGAACATCCATCAATCTTCTCATTCCTGGCTCATCCAGGTCTTTCAACAATCTTCCTTTCAAATTTTTTCTTCTACCAAATATGGCAAACCTATCTTGGTCTTTCTCATATTCATCTTCTTCTCCACCACTCCACTCTTCATCTTCTTCAAAAAATTTCTTTTATTTACCCTTCACAGCAGACCTAGTTCACTTGGCTAAAGAAGATTTAGTAGGTACATGTACAGAGGAAGACTTCTTGGAAGAAGTCTTGGAACTTTTTGGTTTGGGTGTTGGAACCTCTTCAGTTGTTCCTCATTCTTGATGGACCAGTTCCATCTCCTCTTCTTCTTTTGTAACCTCAGAACTCTCCACAACCTTTGCTTTTCCTTTTTCCCTCTTTTTCTTCATGCTCTCTTCTAGAGCTTTCTGCAATTCTGCTTCACTTTGTTTGACCCTGCTCCTAGTAGCTCTTCCCTTAGGTAATGAAGGTACAGTAGGTTTTGGGGATGACATTTTGCTTTTCTTTGTTGGCTTGGAAGCAGTTGGAGCCTTTTTTGTGGAAGCTTTACGCTTCTTTGGATCATAATTGGCCCCAACCTTCTTCATAATGTCAGCCAAAGTTTCCTTAGCAGATGAACCAGGTTCAGCTTGTTGCTTGCTCAGATGAACAAGCCCTTCAGCAGCCTCCCCAGAACCACTTCCCCCTGAGTTGTTGCCACTCTCTTCAACACCTCCACAGATATCCAATACCTTTCTTTCTTATTTCCCCTCACATTTCCACTGACTCCCTCTCTCTCTTTTCTTTCTTTTTACCTCCTCTTTTACTAGAATTAGCCCCATGTACATCTTTAACAGGACCAACCAAGACAAACCTATTTTCAACCTTTTCAACTACATCAAAGAATACCAATCAAGTATTTACCTCACTAGAGGTTTCTTGATTTTTGTCAGTGTCAGAAGACACATGTTCTTTACCTTCGCTGGCAGAAATAAAGGCTTCAGACTCAGAGCTGGAGTCAGATTCTCGAGCAGGACTTTCCTTCTTCTGGATAGCCCTCAATTTCAAATTTATGACTTTTCTTAGAGATCCAGAAGCCACAGTTTTTCTAGCCAACATTTTCTAGTCTACGAAACCTAGGTTTTAGGAAAACACTAGGAGGAGTAGATGAAGACGTATTAGAAGGGGATATTGGTGGTGGAGTGCCTGGATTATCTTGGGGGCTAGTCATGGTGAATTATTTCTGGAGAAGATTTGGGAATTTTGGAGAGAATAGAGATGATCAAAACCGGAGAGGGGTTTTTTGTTTACGGTTATGAAATGATGAAGAAGGGTGTGGTGAGTATTTAAGGTGATTAGAATTAATTGAGGTAACGGTAGCTTTTTCAGTAGTCAATTAGGAGTCTAATCAAAGTAGAATTCTGGTCTCTTTAGTGATTATTAGGCATCGCTAGATTTTAGGCAAAAATCCTATTTTTAAAGTTCTAGGAGAACAGAAATGGTTCAATGCTCAACGGATAGAATTTCTAGGAGTTTGATGAAAGTAGGACTTCTACTCATTATTGGAAAATTAATCTTTCTAATTGTGAAAAGTATAGAAAACATACCTGAACTTTCTCATGAGCATATACTGATGAACCAGATTCTTCAAGTAGAACTCTCTTGAACATGCCTCAATTGTCAAAATAGAAGAAACTTTGTAAGAGATCAGTGAATAATATCTATACACATGTCACGGGAGTATACTAATTAAAGTATGAAACTGTGTAAGAATTGACCTATATAGTTGCACAATAGTTAGAACTCCTAACCAATTGATGTTCCTTTTTTTTTCATTGCATTCTGAACTGGACCTATTAGGTGATCTTAATCATCCCTAATTCCATCATGTTCCTCTCAAAGTTTTCTCTACTCAGTGCTTTAGTGAAAATGTCAGCTATTTGTTTATCAGTAGCACATATTTCTATTGAAATCAATCCTTTCTCATAGTTATCTCTTAAGAAGTGGTGTCTAACATCTATGTGCTTAGTCCTCTTATGATGAACATGGTTCGTTGTTATACTTATAGCCCTAGTGTTATAACTGAATATTGGAATACATCCCACTTCAATTCCAAAATCTACCAACTGTTGTTTGATCCATAGTAATTGAGCACAACAAGAAGTAGCAGCAACATACTCAGCTTTAGTAGTAGATACGGCCACCGAATCTTGCTTTTTAGTAACCCATGACACAAGACATGAACAAAGGAAGTGTGCCATACCTGAGGTGCTCTTCCTATCCACTAGGAAACCTGCATAATCAGCATCAGCATATCCTACTAGATAAAAATTAATACCTTTAGGATACCAAAGGCACATATCAGTGGTTCCTTTCAGATATCTCAGTATCCTCTTGACAGCAGTCAAGTGAGACTCTTTTGGATTTGCCTGAAAATGAGCACAAAGCCCTACATTTAAAACAATATCAGGTCTGCTAGCATTGAGATACAAGAGTGAACCAATCATACCCCTATACAACCTTTGATCAACTGATACACCAGGTTCATCAACATCTAATTTAGTAGCAGAGTTAATGGGTGTGTCTATTTCTTTAGATTCCTCCATTTTAAACTTTTTAATTAGCTCTTTAGTATACTTTTATTGACGGATCATGGTTCCATTTGGACTTTGTTAAGCCTAAGAAGAAATTAAGCTCACCCATCATGCTCATTTCAAACTCACTGCCTATTAATTTCGCAAAGTCCTTGCTTAGCTTATCAGTGGTGGCCCCAAAGATTATGTTATCAACATAAATTTGCCCAACATAAGATCCTTACCTTTTTCCCTTAAGAATAAGGTACCATCTATTTTACCTCTCTTGTAACCATGCTCCAGCATAAATTTTGACAATCGTTCATACCATGCTCTTGGAGCCTGCTTGAGCCCATATAGAGCCTTGTCTAAATTGTACACATGCTCAAGACATTCCTTGATTTCAAATCCTAGGGGTTGTTTCACAAACGCTTCTTTCTTTAGGTAGCCATTCAGGAAGGCACTTTTGATATCCATCTGATGGAGAGTGAATTTCGTGTGTGCTGCAAAGGCTATGAGGAGTTTGATTGCCTCTAGTCTTGCAACTGGAGCAAATATCTCATCATAGTCAATACCTTCTTCTTGGCTGTAGCCTTGAACCACCGGCCTTGCCTTATTTCTTGTAACTGTTCCATCTTCATCAAGTTTGTTCCTGAAGACCCATTTTGTGCCAATGATTGATCTGTCCTTAGGTATTGGAACTAAATTCCAAACTTGACTTCTTCCAAATTGGTTGAGTTCATCCTACATTGCATTCACACAATCTACATCCTGCAAAGCTTCAACAACATTTTTAGGTTCAATGAAAGATAGGAAATCATCAAAAGCACACATATTCTTCAGCTGTGATCTACTTTTGACTCCAGATGTTGGATTAGTGATAATGTTCTCAATGGCATGAGGACTTTGACCCGTCGTCTCATGGGTTACTGCTCTTTTCCCCCATTTTCTACATCTTTATGCGTCATTATCAGTGTCTTGTGTGATCGGGTTGACTTGGATTGATTTTAGAAGAAAATGGGACACTTAGTCTCTTTAAGAAAGGTTTAGTTTGGAAAAGTAAACCGGATGTTGACTTATGTGTTAGAGGGCTCGGATATAAATTTTGATGATTTGTTTAGCTTTGGGAGATGATTTGTGAGTTAGGAGTGTGATCGGAAGTGATTTTGGAGGTCCGGTGTAGAAATAGGCTTGAATTGGCGAAGTTAGCATTTTGGCGATTCCGGTTGATAGGTGAGATTTTGATCCGAGAGTCGGAATGGAATTCCGAGAGTTGTTGTAGCTTCATTATGTGATTTGGGATACGTGTGCAAAATTTCAGGTTATTCGGAGGTGATTTGGTTGGGTTTTTGATCGAATGTGTGTTTCGGAAGTTTTTGAAAAACTTAGGCTTAAATTTGATGTAATTTGATGGTCTTGGTATTGTTTGAGGTGTTTTAATGATTGGAACAAAATCGGATGATGTTATGGGAGGTGTTGGTGCTTTTGTATGAGGTCCCAAGGGCCTCGTGGTGATTTCAGATGGTTAACGGGAAGTTTTGAACTTGTGAAAAGGGAAAAGTGTTGCTGCTTCTGGTATTTGCGCTTCTGCAAAATTTGCACCGCAGAAGCGAGGTCGCATGTGCCAAAGAGAGGCCGCAGAAGCGATTTGCATCCTAGGCGCTCATTTCTACAGGAGCGGACGAGTGGTCGTATCTGTGAAGCTGCAGATGCGGAATTTTTATTGCAAAAGTGAAGTTGGGCCTTAGGGAATTTTCCACATAAGCGGAGCTGGTTCCGCAGATGCGGAAATGGATCGCAGAAGTGGCCGGTCCCTTTAGTGATTTTCTGCAGGAGCGAATATTTTTCTGCAGAAGCAGTATCACGGAAGCGGTTGTTTAACCGCAGAAGCGGAAAGGTTTGGGCAGAGGTATTTAATTCATCTTCGCGAATTTTTGAAGGGTTCCTCATTTTTAACTCGGACTCTAGAATTGTGGGCGATTTTGAAGAGGGATTTCAAGGGGTTTCGATAAGTTATGGATTCTTGGACTTAAAACATGATTTTATAGTGTTAATACATGGATTTGGATTGAAAATCTAAGAAAAATTATGGGCAAAAATGGTGGTTTAGGGCTTGAAACTTAAGAGAGAAAAAATTGGGATTTGTGGGGTCATTTGGACTCCGATTTTGGTATTCTTCATATATATATATACTCGTGGCGAGATAAGGAACCCGTTGATGTTAAATTTTCTAAATTTTGAGAAGTGGTCCCGGGGCTCGGGTTTTGCCAATTTCGGGATTTTTAATATTTTTTTATTGTTTTTGATTAGGTATTGTTCCTTGGGTATATTGTGACGTGTTCGTTGTGGTTTTGGTCAGATTCGACATGCGCGGAGGCTGATTTGAGAGGCAAGGGCATAGCGAGGTAGAGATATCGTCGGTTCGAGGTGAGTAATGATTGTGAATGATATTTTGAGGGTTTGAAATTCCGTATCTGCACATCGTAGTGCTATATTGAGGTGACTCGCACGCCGGATAGCGAGCGTGGGGTAGAGCACCATTGGGGATTGTGACTTGGTCCGTCCCGATTAATGAATTTACTGCGTATTTGACTGTAATTTACTTGTCATCATCATAATTTGTGCTGATTGCCATATTTGAGGTTCGTGCCAGCTATTTAAATCCTTCGGAGATAGTTGTTGATATTTCCTCACTGTTTTGATTTTATACTTGAACTCAGTCATGTATTTTCCACTGTTTTTAAGACTTAGCCAAGTTTATTTTACTTTAACACTTGAAATGATATTTCTAACAGTATTTGGGTTGAGCATCATGTTTTACTGTTGCCCTAGTGGCTTACGTGATTTTGACTGAGTAAGGCCGAGGGCCTGTATAGGGAGGATGCTTTTGGATTGGGCTGCACGCTGTAGCAGTAAGTTACTGATTTGATATGAGGCCGAGGGCCTAAATTTGATGCCATGAGATGGCTTAATATTGTGCTTGGGCCGTAAGGGGCCCCTCCCAGAGTCTGCACACCCCCAGTGAGCGCCGTCGATGATAAATGGATCGAGCTGCACGCCGCAGCGATATGTGGAGCGGGCTGCACACCGCAGCGGTACCGGTACTGTTTGATGTGTTTGCATTATCTTATTTGTCTGCTATTATCTGTTGTTTTGTGCTACTTCTTGCAATATAGACCTGATACTCTGGAATTCCTTGATAAATGAGCGTTGTGCCCGCGGGGTAGAATTCTTTGTTTATCTGCACTATTTGTTTTGGCATTTATTTGCTTTACCGCTGTAAAAGATTATTTTTAAAAGAGGTGTTAAACTGAGCTAAGATATTTTCGAAAGATTTCACGGCTTCACTGTTTCTCTCAAGAGTTTTACACTGCCCCTATATAGCATGATGGTTTGCTTTACGTGATTTCATACTGCTTAGTTGTTGTTTACCCTTATTACTCACTGAGTTGGAGTACTCACTTTACTTCCTGTACCTCGCGTACAGATGCAGGTATTTGTTTACCCAGTAGCGGGTTTTGGCAGATCGGAGGCAGAGTTATCGGAGTTTAGTGAGGTGACTGCCAGTGTTCACGGCACCGCTTTTCTCCCTTCTCATTCCTTGTCCTATTCTGTATATTTCAGACCTTGTAGTTGTGTTCATATTTTAATAGTTGCTCGTTACTTATGATACCCCGATTAGAGCTGTGTCGGGTTGAATTTCCGCTAATTAATATTAATAAGTCATATTTAAACTGCTTATGAACTGTTTTAACTATTTTGAAAGGATAAATTAGGTTTAGTTGGCTGGCCTTGTCCCCACGAGAGGCGCCATCACGACCGGGTCCGGGTTCGGGTCGTGACAAGTTGGTATCAGAGTATAGGTTACTAGGTCACACGAGTCATGACCAAGTTTAGTAGAGTCTCGCGGATCGGTATGGAGACGTCTGTATTTATCCTCGAGAGGTTGCAGAAACTTTAGGAAAACTTCACATTCTTGAATTCTTATCGTGCGTCCTTGATTCAGCTTGAAAATAAACTTTTGAAATTCCTTCCACGCGTTTGTATACGTGCATGAACGCTCAGTATCAGATGTGCCTTGATGGCTTGTGATTCCCCGATCAAGGGGCGAGATGTGATCTCTGTGAGTTTGATATTGGGCCAATCTGAAGGACTTGAGGCCGGATCTTGGCCTATGGCTTGAGCACCGAGGTGCTGATTGTGTGAGCAAGTGTTTCGAACTTATATGTTCGGTATTGTCTTTATTAGTGGAAGTGACGGCTGGATAGCTCCGTGATGAGTATGTTAGTACTGCGAGATGTATTTATGTGACGTGGAAGTGACGAGGGAGGTCTGTTGGATGATAGATGAACTAATAAGTGCTATATTTCCATTGTGGCTGGATGTGTAGCCCCGAGTTATGGGCGCGTGAAGAATCTTTTCATGTCTCCTAGTTGGAAGTGAAGTAAATTTCATGTTGTGGTATGAGTTCAGACTCAGAAAGACTGAGTAACTGTGTAATGTGTATAATGGTGGAAGGTATACATAAATGTTATATTGAGGCGAAACAGGTGGGTTATCTCCTTCGGAGTGTTCTAAAGTAGTGCGATCCTTATGTGTATGTTAGGATATCTCATTTACAAGTGAAGAAAATGTGTTGAAATCTAAATTGGTCTCTTAGAGAGTGGGTGTATCTATTGCGAATGTGAAGGTGAGAATTGCAGAAGAGTTAAATTCTAACTGATCTATGGCTTCTCAAGCTTATAAGGGATTTGAGTTAATCTCACTATGATATTATGACAGCAATAGAGTACATGCGTATGATTTATTGAGTGCGTTTTGATCTATGGCTTCGAGCCAAGTTCAGGAGTTTGCTATTGATTAAGTTTATTGCACGGCTAAGTGCTATGTTGGTTCCAGTTTGAGGCACATTGGTGAGTCAGTTATGGCTTACGGAGATTGGGGTCGAGGATGGCTATGATGGAATTTATTTTTATTTTTAAAGGTTATACGGTGCCTCGTATGTGTGTGAGAATCACAGGATGTCTTAAGTTGTTGTTGGTAAAGCATGCTCAGTACATAGAGCAGGAAGTTGCTTGGTTGTATTGGGATGAGGATCTCATTTTGCGGTGTCGGAGTGCCAATGAGGCATGAGTGGTTCTGTTCGTTAGGTCAGGTAATTTGCAGTTTGAATAAGAGTGAATGACTTTCGAGAATGGTTCTAATGTGTTCAAGATTCTACAGGGAACAATCGGGTATCTTAAGGTTGTGCATGTGGTTAGAGACTGTATTTTCATTGGAAGATGTCAAGACTTGTGGTATTTTTATGTTAATTATGGGATTCTATGTATCAGTATCAGGAAAGTAAAAGTAATGGATTTAGATTCGCAAGAAGTCTTCAGAGTAAAGTATTTTGGAATGTGGCATTTTTGGGAATATTTGAGAGAGTATTCAGTGGCTTATGGGTCTTAGATAGTGTGGTCTTGTGCTTGGGTCTCGTGTAGTGAGCCTGGGTTGAGGAACTGTGGTGCTACATCAAGAGAGAATATCAAGTGGAAAATGAATCAGAAAGGAAATTAGATGGATGGAATAGCTTGATAGTAGACCGAACCAATATGGTAACGATATGATTAACTCTTTGTGCCTGTTCGAGGTAATGAGCCCTTACAAGTATTTTGCAGCAATGCTCTTGGGTTTGGATGACTTGCTTAGCTTGGTCGAGTTAGAAGGATTCGGTCCTCGCAGGTCTGATTTGTGCAAAGGAAATTCGAAGAGTTTTTGATGGTTTTACCGCGGTTTGGAGATGTATATTTTCTATGGGCATGCGGAGTATGGGATGTGTAGTGACTTTCCTTCTAGATGGGATCAATGGAAGTTCTTGACTAGTTGAGCGCGTAGATGTCTGTGGCTCAGAAGGGAGATAAAAGTTTTCATTTTATCCTTGGATGGTATGGTATATGCGGTATGTTGTAGAGGACTGAGACTGGCGTGTGCTAGGTTATAGTTCAGTTCTGGAAGGAAGTTCATAAAACTCTTAGGCAACGGGTAGCCTCGGATAATCAAGGAAATGGTACTTCTAATTGGAAGTGATTTGACGAGAGTATATGTCTCGAAAAAAAAGGGTAATGTGATTAAACTGATGATACTTCAGTAGTATTGAGCACTTTCTAGTGGGATCGACTGGTGGTATTCAGGCTTCCTTGATGATGAGTTCATTGGCAGGTCAATATGGATGCGTGTTCTAGCTTGAATCGGCTTGGTTGGCCCCAAATTGTATTGTTGAGGGATAGGTTGATTCGATCGTTAGTGAGCTTGTTAGTGATCTCGGGAGATCTATGAGTTACTTTTTATTCTGCGAGACGTTATGATTTGTTGGTTATGGGCACATATGGTGCGATTCCATTGGGGTTTCATAGTGGAAGTCGAGCCGAAAGAGTAATTGGGAGTTGCTCGGTGAATGACGTACCGATTATGTTCTATCGGGTTTGCGTGGTGTATGTTATTTGTTTCATTGTGCGTATAATGATTTGCTTTGGTTCCAGACCTCAAATGAGCATGGTTGTGGATTTCGAGCATAGTGACTTGAGGTGTTTCATGTAGAGCAGTATTTGGATAGGATCGCGCGTTACAGCAAAGCTGTGTGAAAATATGACCTTGCGGGTCAAATTTATGTGTTCTATTTCTATGATGTGAGATGGGTTCTCAGCCGTGTGATGTGATGATATTGGTGAGCTTGCAGGACGACTCTTCCGTTCGAGTCAGTTTCATGAGGTGAGTATGTTTGGATTGTTGCTTATTGGTGCGCGGACTGCGCAAGTTGTGGCCTTAGCCTATCTTAGTGTGTTATGTCACCAGAGTAATTGTGTTGGAGTAGATGAGATCGTTGGGGGACTGTAGTGAATGCAAACGGATTCGATCTCAGCATGTTTGATGGGTAAATATCGAGGTTCGGTTCAGAAATTTGCTATAGTCCTTGCCAAAGGAGAAGTAACCTTATGGATGACTGATATGAGAGATGGTTATGGTTTATTGTTTGTTTTATTAGCATTGACAGCAGTATATGGGAGCGTTGGAACGAGACTTTAGTTGATAAGAGGCTTCTACCGATATTTGGGTGTTGTGTCCAGCTGTTGTGAATGGAAGTTATCGCTACATCTGTTGGAGTTACATGGTATATCGGATAATTGCACTTGAGGTTGCAGGCATGGGTTACTACAACTAGCTCGGGTCTATTCAAAGTATAGGTTTGAGATTTTGATCGTATTGATGGTTTCAGAAGCGAAAATGTGGTTCTATGGTTTATGGGCTAGATTGGATTGTGTAATATTAGTTAAACGGTGTTATCGGACCTATATGGGATAGGGTGATGTGGGATCACCCCCGGGTATATGCATGGTAATGTTATTCAGCTATTGTTGGCTTCTAGAACAACTATGGGTACGCTCGAGGATGGGGTTTGTTTATGTTGGGGAGGATGTGACGACCCGACCCCTCGTCTCATGGGTTACAGCTCCGTTTTCCTCATTTTCTGCTTCTTTATACGCCATTATCAGTGTCTTGTGTGATCGAGTTGGCTTGGATTGATTTTAGAAGAAAATGGAATACTTAGTCTCTTTAAGGAAGGTTTAGTATGGAAAAGTCAACCGGATGTTGACTTTTGTGTTACAGGGCTCGAATATGAATTTCGATGATTCGGTTAGATTTGGGGGATGATTCGTGACTTAGGAGTGTGATCGGAAGTGATTTTGGAGGTCCGGTGTAGAATTAGGCTTGAATTGGCGAAGTTAGTATTTTGGCGATTTTTGGTTGATAGGTGAGATTTTGATCCGAGGGTCGGAATGGAATTCCGAGAGTTGTCGTAGCTTTGTTATGTGATTTGGGATGTGTGTGCAAAATTTCAGGTTATTCAGAGGTGATTTGGTTGGGTTTTTGATCGAAGGCGTGTTTTGGAAGTTTTTGAAGAGCTTAGGCTTAAATTCGATACAATTTGATGGTTTTGGTGTTGTTTGAGGTGTTTTAATGATTGGAACTAGTTTGGATGATGTTATGGGAGGTGTTGGTGCTTTTGGATGAGGTCCGGGGGGCTTCGTGGTGATTTCGGATGGTTAACGGGAAGTTTTGAACTTGTGAAAAGAGAAAAGTGTTGCTGCTTCTGGTATTTCTGCTTCTGTGGAATTTGGACCGCAGAAGCGAGGTCGCATGTGCGAAAGAGAGGCCGCAGAAGTGAGTTTTCTCCGGGCGCCCATTTCCTTTGGAGCGGACAAGTGGTCGC
Organism: Nicotiana glauca; assembly: GCA_026770625.1. Classification (NCBI taxonomy): domain Eukaryota; kingdom Viridiplantae; phylum Streptophyta; class Magnoliopsida; order Solanales; family Solanaceae; genus Nicotiana; species Nicotiana glauca. The sequence continues at coordinate 19,386 of MU712159.1, read as the reverse complement.
ATCTGCAAAGCCACAAATGTGGGATTTTTATCGCTGAAGCGAAGTTGGGCCTTAGGGAATTTTCCGCAGAAGCAGAAATCGCAAATGCGGAAATGGACCGCAGAAGCGGTTAGTCCCTTAATGATTTTCCGTAGGAGCGGATATTTTGCCGCAGAAGCAGTATTGCGGAAGCGGTTGTTTAACTGCAAAAGCGAAAAGGTCTGGGCAGAGGTATTTAATTCATCTTCGCGAATTTTTGAAGGGTTCCTCATTTTTAACTCGGACTTGGAGAATTGTGGGCTGATTTTGAAGAGGGATTTCAAGGGGTTTCGGTAAGTTATGGATTCTTGGACTTTAAACAAGATTTTATGGTGTTAATACATGGATTTGGACTGAAAATCCAAGAAAAATTATGGGCAAAAATGGTGGTTTAGGGCTTGAAACTTAAAAGAGCAAAAATTGGGATTTTTAGGGTCATTTGGACTCCGATTTTGATATTCTTCATATATATAGACTCGTGGCGAGATAAGGAACCTATTGATGTAAAATTTTCTAAATTTTGAGAAGTGGGCCCGGGGCTCGGGTTTTGCCAATTTCGGGATTTTTAATATTTTTCGATTGTTTTCGATTGGGTATTGCTCCTTGGGTATATTGTGACGTATTCGTTGTGGTTTTGGTCAAATTCGACATGCGAGGAGGCTAAATTGAGAGGCAAGGGAATAGCGAGCTAGAGATATCGTCGGTTCGAGGTGAGTAATGATTGTAAATGATATTTTGAGGGTTTGAAACCCCGTATTTGCACATCGTAGTGCTATATTGAGGTGACTTGCACGCCGGATAGCGAGCGTGGGGTAGAGCACCGTTCGGTATTGTGACTTGGTCCGTCCGGATTAATGAATTTACTGCGTATTTGACTGAGATTTAATTGTCATCATCATAATTTGGGCTGATTGCCATATTTGGGATTCGTGCCAGCTATTTGAATCCTTCAGAGATAGTTGTTGATATTTCCTCACTGTTTTGATTTTATACTTGAACTCAGTCATGTATTTTCCACTGTTTTTGAGACTCAGCCAAGTTTATTTTACTTTAACACTTGAAATGATATTTCTAACAGTATTTGGGTTGAGCATCATATTTTACTGTTGCCCTAGTGGCTTACGTAATTTTGACTGTGTAAGGCCGAGGGCTTGTATTGTGAGGATACTTTTGGATCGGGTTGCACACCACAGCAGTGAGTTACTAAATTGATATAAGGCCGAGGGCCTAAATTTGATGCCACGAGATGGCTTGATATTGCGCTTGGGCTGTAAGGGCCCCCTCTCGGAGTCTGCACACCCCCAATGAGCATCGTCGATGATAAACTGATCGGGCTGCATGCCACAGCGATATGTGGAGCGGGTTGCACGCCGTAGCGGTACCGGTACTGTTTGATGAGTTTGCATTATCTTATTTGTCTTCTATTATCTGTTGTTTTGTGCTACTTCTTGCAATATGAACCTGATACTCTGGCATTCCTTGAACTGAGTGTTGTGCCCAAGGGGCGAAATTTTGTGCTTATCTACACTATTTGTTTTGGCATTCATTTGCGTTACCGCTGAAAAAGATTATTTTTAAAAGAGGTTTTAAACTAAGCTAAAATATTTTCTAAAGATTTCAAGGCTTCACTGTTTCTCTCTAGAGTTTTACACTACCCTTATATAGCATTATGGCTTGCTTTACGTGAATTCTTACTGCTCAGTTGTTATTTACCCTTATTATTTACTGAGTTGGAGTACTCACTTTAGTCCCTGCACCTCGCGTGCAGATGCAAGTATTTGTTCACCCGGTAGCGGGTTTTGACTGATCGGAGGCAGAGTTATCAGAGTTTAGTTAGATAACTGCCAGCGTTCGTGGTGCCGTTTTTCTCCCTTTTCGTTCCTTGTCCTATTCTGTATATTTCAGATATTGTAGTTGTGTTCATATTCTAATAGTTGCTCGTGACTTGTGACACCCCGATTAGGGCTCTTTCGGGTTGAATTTCCGCTAATTAATATTAATAAGTCATATTTAAATTGCTTATGAACTGTTTTAACTGTTTTGAAAGGATAAATTGGGTTTAGTTGGATGGCCTTGTCCCCACGAGAGGCGCCATCATGACCGGGTCCGGGTTCGGGCCGTGACACATTCATACCGTGCTCTTGAGGCCTGCTTGAGCCCATATAGAGCCTTGTCTAAATTGTACACATGCTCAGGACATTCCTTGCTTTCCAATCCTGGGGGTTGTTTCACAAACACTTCTTTCTTTAGGTAGCCATTCAGGAAGGCACTTTTGATATCCATCTGACGGAGAGTGAATTCCATGTGTGCTGCAAAGTCTATGAGGAGTTTGATTGCCTCTAGTCTTGCAACTGGAGCAAATGTCTCATCATAGTCAATGCCTTCCTCTTGGCTGTAGCCTTGAACCACCAACCTTGCCTTGTTTCTTGTAACTGTTCCATCTTCATCAAGTTTGTTCCTGAAGACCCATTTTGTGCCAATGACTGATCTGTCCTTGGGTATTGGAACTAAATGCCAAACTTGACTTCTTCCAAATTGGTTGAGTTCATCCTGTATTGCATTCACCCAATCTGCATCCTGCAAAGCTTCAACAACATTTTTAGGTTATAAGAGATAGGAAAGCATCAAAAGCACACAGATTCTTCAGCTGTGATCTAGTTTTGACTCCAAATGTTGGATCAGTGATAATGTTCTCAATGGGATGAGAATTTTGATACTTGTGAGGTTTCACAACCAACTGGTTTCTTCTAGATGTCTCTCCCATATTCTGTTGCTGAGGAACGGGTTCATGAACAGGTTGCTCTTGGGGGTTTGATTCAATTTCTCTTTGATTAGTACCCCCTGTTAGGTTGCCCTTATTAGAAGAACCTGTTCCATCACATGTTCCTTCTTTTGATGCCACTTTGACTTGTGCTGGGGATTCAGTCAATTCCTTTACCAATCCAATGGCTTCATCTTCATGTTCCTGTCTCTCAGAAAGAATGTTAGTTTCATCAAATACTATATGTACACTTTCTTCAACACACAGAGTTATTTTATTAAACACTTTATATGCTTTTCTATGTGAAGAATATCCCAAGAACACTCCCTCATCACTTCTGAGATCAAAGTTACCTAGGGAGTCTTTTCCATTATTGTGCACATAACACTTACAACCAAATTCCCTAAGATGGGATATGTTTTGTTTTCTCCTTTTAAGTAACTCATAGGGAGTCTTCTCTACCAGAGGTCTGGTCATGCATCTATTGATTATGTAACATGCAGTGTTTACAGCCTCTGTCCAGAAGCTGTGAGCTAATTTACTAGAAAGCAACATGGTTCTAGCCATATCCTCAAGAGCTCTATTCTTTCTTTCAACTACTCCATTTTGTTGAGGGGTCCTAGGGGCAGAGAAATTATGATCTATGCCATTTTCATCACAGTATTCAGCAGACTTGGAATTTTCAAATTCAGTTCCATGATCAGAGCTAATGGAGGCAAGTTGATTTCCTAATTGTTTCTGAGTTTTTCTAACAAATGCAGAAAACATGTCAAATGCTTCATCTTTGGACGTTAGAAATAGAACCCAGGTAAATCATGAATAATCATCAACTAGAACCATTACATATCTCTTTCCACCTCTGCTCATAGTTCTCATTGGACCACAAAGATCCATATGGACCAGTTCCAACGACTTGGTTGTACTTATCGTTTTCTTGCTTTTGAAGGATGATCTTACCTGCTCCCCCTTGCACATGCCTCACAAACTTTGTCTTCCTTGAACTTGATATTAGGTAACCCTATCACCAAATCCTTGGAGACTAGTTTGTTAAGCTGATTTAGACTTGCATGACCAAGTCTTTTGTGCCACATGAGGGGATCATTAACCAACACACTTAAACAAGTGAGTTCATTTTCTGAAACAGTGAACAAATCTAAAATGTAAATACTGTCAGCTCTTTTTCCCTGCAAAACAATCTTGTCAGTGGTAAGGTTAATCACAAAGCATTTTGTGGAGGTAAAAGCCACAAGGTTACCTCTGTCACATAATTGTGACACATTTAATAAGCTATATTTCAAGCCATCTATCAGGTAGACATTCTCTATGGAATGAGAATCTGTTTTGCCTACTTTCCAACCCCAATAATCTCACCTTTCTTTCCATTACCAAAGGAGACATTACCTCCTTTTAAGTCCTCAAGTGAAAGGAACGGGTCCTTATCCCCAATCATGTGTTTTGAGCAGCCACTATCCATATACCATATTTGGCTCCTCCCTTTCACTTGGACCTGCAAAAGGAAATCAGGGGTTAGTCTTAGGAACCCAAACTAGTTTGGGTCCCTTTCTATAGGCAAATGGTGAATTAAATTCCTTCCTGCCCATCCAGGCAGCTTACTTTTCTCTTGAATAAAGGATTTGTTCTTTTGACTGGCCTTTTCTTTTGCATTACATTCATTTTTGTAATGGCCAGTCTTGCCACAATGTGTGGAGATTTTATTTTCAGGAAGTGTGATGTGCTTACTTTTACGGTCCCATTTTGGAGCTTGAGTCTCATAGACAAGTCCTCTTTTGTTGCTACTGTGATGCTCTTGAAGCCAAGAGAGTGCATCAGAAGCCTTGTTCCACTTGCAAGTTCTGTCTAGTTCATGTTTCACCTTTCCTAGATCTTCCTTTAGGACTTTGATGAATTCATCTTTCTTATACAATTCATCTTTTATCTTTCCTAAATTTTCTTCTAGAGTGAGATAAGTGTGATCAACTTTCTTCTTTCCTATTCCTAGTTTTAGTTTTAAGTTTTCAGATCTAAGTTCTAAGACACTGTTATCAAGTTCAAGAACTTGGTTCTTCAACTCAGTATTTGTGTTATCACTTTCATTAGCCCTAGATTCTAGACTTTTGAATTTTGCTTTTAGAATCACACATTCCCTAGACAGAACTTCCTTCTCATTTTTGAATACCTCAGACTCCTCAATGAAGTCTAGTAACAGCTCAGCCAACCTTTCTTTAGACAAAAATTTGATCTTGTCTTTGAGATGAAGAATACTTACCACTTGTTCATCATCTGATTTTGGTTCTTGCTCTTCTTTAGCTTGATCTTCTGAGTCATCATTTGAGGTTTGTCCCCAAAGAAGAAACCATGGCCTTAGTTGAACCTTTGTTCCTTTTAGGTTGAACCTGTTCCTTCTTCCTATTCCTTCGTTCAGCCCTTTCTTTCTTCCACTCAATTTTCAATTGAGGGCAGTTCTTGATCATGTGATCAGTCTTATCACACTTGTATCAACCCTCATTGGTCTGTTTCTTAGGATCTCTTGACTTGTTGAAGGTTGTACCTCTTAAAGAACCCTTTCCTCTCATCAGGTACTTTTTGAAATCTCTAGTGATCATTGCCATCTCATCATCTTCCAAATCTGAACCTTCAACAATTCTGAGAGCTAGGCTTCTCTCCTTCTTGGGTGTATCCATCTTCATGGTTTTCCTTCTCAGTTCATAAGCAGTAAGATTTCCAATTAGTTCATCCAGTCTAAGAGTAGCAATATTCTTGGATTCCTGAATGACAGTGATTTTGCTTTCCCATGAGACTGGCAGAACCCTTGTCAGAATTTTCTCAACCTTGTCTTCTTCAAGAATGATTCTTCTAAGAGACTTAAGTTCATTTGTCAGTGTAGTGAACCTAGTATACATCTCTTGGATAGTTTCTCCTTCCTTCATAGTAAAGTTCTCATATTGAGAATACAGCAGTGTTCCTCCGGATCTTTTCACTTGAGGTGTTCCTTCATGAGCCACTTGCAAAGTGTCCCATATATCCTTAGCAGTAGTACAACTTTGAATCCTACTGTACTCATCTGGACCTAGTCCACATACAAGCCATTTCTTGGCCTTAGCATTTTTCTCCAACTTCTTCAGGTCTTAAGCAGTGCAATAAACCCTTGTCTTTGGAACATCTACTCCTTCCTCATTATTCTTTGTGGTTGCTAAAGGACCATCAATGACTATGTCCCAGATTTCATAGTCTTCTCCTATGATGTGATCCCTCATCCTGTTCTTCCACAAAGAATAGGACTGCCCATTGAAAAGTGGAGGTCTGGCAGTGGATTTCCCTTCCTAGTTCCTAGGTGGTGCACTTATGTTGATCTTTTCCTAAGGTGTTAGCCTCTTCAAGGATAACCCGCTCTGATACCAATTAATGTTCTAAACTTCAATACCACACAAGAGGGGGGGGTGATTTGTGTGGTACCCAATTTTCGCTCTAGAAGAACCTGGTTCTTCTAGGTGTACTTACTACTACTGTTTGCGGAATTAAGAATGCATAAACTTAATGAATGCATAGATTTTTACATGAAAAACACCTGTCATAAAAGGTGAAAAAACCATGACCTACTACTCAGTAGGATCTTCCCAAACTTCCACTAAAATTACTGAGCCAAAACAACATTTACAAAACTCTTGTAAACCTAAGGATTAAACTCTAATCTCAGTGTGGCACACAACCTCAATTGTTGCGTTCAAGTTAGATACTCAAAGTACTTAATACAATTGCTTCTATGAAAGCTGGAAAGGTACAACTTTAAAACACCAACTACAATTGAACTAGAATAAAAGAAAGACACAAAGGAGCTGGTTCTTCTATCTTGTTCAAGTAGTTTCAGGAATGCACACTTGAATCTCACATAAATTGCTTGCAAAATTGCCTCGCTCGTTTGCTCTCAATTTAGTTTACCTTCTGCGTTTGTGCAATACCTGTAAAAGAGAACAATCCTTGTTATTTAATGATTTAGTAATTAGAGTTTGATTGAGACTCAGTTGCTGATCTTCCATCGAAGTTGAGTCCTTGAACAATACAAACTCCAACCCTATCCTTTATCTGGATTGTGACCTCTTTCATGAGGAGACTTCCTCTCCTCATCCAATATGCAACCTTTTTGATCAGTTCATTGCTGCTTGATCCTTGAGACTTATCTTCTTCACATGCATCTCACATGTGTAGGTTGATAAACACTGCGTCTCATATGATGGACATGGTCCATGACTGAGTTCATTTGTCATTCTTCAAAACTTCACCTGAACTTGGGCCAACAAAGTTTGTTAATATGGTAGTCACAACAAAGCAATGTACAGATTATAAAAGCAATGGTCTTCATAAAAGGCCCATTTTTGGGGTTTGGCTATTTCAGTGACAAATCCAATATTAAGTTCCATTTTAAAGCAGATTGCCTTACCACTGTTTCTTAGTATCCTTTTTCACAGAAAGTAGTACTCGAGGTGTAACGGTCCAGCAGGTTATTTTGAGAGTATTAGATCTGATCCTCTATTTATTTCTCCCTCTATTTTATTTTATGGTTACTTGACTCACTAGGTACTTGGTGTCGGATTCGGGAGAGTTTCGGAGTGGAATGAGACACATAGTCCTTAGGTTTGAAGTTTAAGTTGTAAGAATTGACCATACTTTGACCTGTGTGAAGAGGAATCTGAAATAGAGTTTCATATATTCCAATAGCTCCGTATGGTAATTTTGGTCTTACGACCGTGTTCGGATGTTGATTTGGAAGTCCATAGGTTATTTTAGTGTTAATTGGCGAAAGTTAGAAAGATGGAAGTTTTTTGGAAAGTTTGATCGGGAGTGGACTTTTTGATATTGGGGTTAGATCCCGATTCTAGAAATTTTAGTATGTCTATAATGTCAAATAGGACTTGTATGCAAAATTTGAGGTCAAACAAATGTGTTTTGATCGGTTTAGGCATCGAATGTGGAAGTTAGAAGTTTATAAGTTCATTAAGCTTGAATTGTGGTGTGATTTGTGGTTTTAGTATTTTTTGATGTGATTTTAAGGCTCATCTAAGTTTGTATTATTTTTTTGGACTTTTTCTTATATTTAGTTGAGGTCCTGGGGGCCTCGGGTGTGTTTCAATTTGAATCTGGACCAAATTGAGTCTTAAGTGATTGTTGAAGCTTGGCAACATCTGGTGCAATCGCACCTGGGCACCTTGAGCTGCAGGTGCGGCACCACAGAAGAGGCCCTTAAGCCGCAGAAGCATGAGTGAGTCTGGTGAGCAGGGACCACATGTGCGGCCAGTGGAGCGCAGAAGCGGAAGCGCAACTGCAGTTCTCCATTCGCAAAAGCACAAGCGCAAGTGCGCTTAGGGTGCCGCAAAAATGACTTTTCAAGATCCCTAAGTGATGGCTGCACATGCGATGGGAAATTTTGTAGATGTAGCTAAGGACTTGCGGAAGCATGGTAATTGAGCAGAAAAGACCTAAGTTCGAAGGTTTGATTTCATTATTCATTTTTCGGACCTAGAGAGCTCGGATTGAGGCGAGATTCTGAGGGATTTTCAGAGAAAACATGTGGGTATGGATTCTTCAATAGTTTTTGATTAATTTTCACTAATCTATCATTAATTCCTTCATTTAATTAAGGATCTGGGTTGAGAAATTGGAAAAAAAGGTGTAAAGTTCTTAGACCAAACTTTTGGGTTTTGAAAGGCCAAATGAGGCCGGATTTGGATAATCCTTGTACGGTTAGACTCGATATCGACTAGGTGTTTGAATTTTGTGACTTTTACCCGATTACGAGATGTGGGTCCGGGTCTACTTCTTGGGGCGATTTTTTAATTCCTTTTTAAAGTCATAATTTTATTATTTAGATTAGTTTCTTATAGGTATATTTATAGTATGTAATTGCTTTTGACTAGAATTGACCGTTCGGAGTCAAAAAGTTAAGGTAAAGACATTCTTATTTATTGATTGAGTGAAATTTGAGGTAAGAGACTTGTATAACCTTGTGTGGGAGAAATCCCCTAAAGATTTGGTATTGGTATAACAATTTGTGATATGTGAGTGCGTGTATGCAAGGTGTCGAGTGCGTACACGGGGTAATATTGAAACTCCGGTCTTTGCTAAGTAGTTTCCTTTTTATGCCTTAATTGAGTTATTCTAGCACGTGGAGTCATCCTGTTTAGCCTAATTTTACATGTCTACGTGTCTCATCTATTAATTGTAATTTTTTTTGGCATGCGCAGTTGAATTTCCTGCTTTCTTGAATTCAGTATTCGTTCTTTAATTGTAGGATTCCTTGCTTGTAATATCATTATTTCATTTACTACATGTTGACTTTCATGATTCTTGTTGAGATGACTATTTGGTTGTGGCACGAGGTTGTTTCCATGCGAGGTGTTATTGGTATGAGGTTTCTTGCGTGCGGAATTGGCACGAGGTTTGTTCCGTGTAGGTTGTTATTATGGCACGAGGTTTCTGCCGTGCAGATTGTTATTTGGCACGAGGTTTCTTCCGTGCGGGTTTTTATTGTGGCACGAGGTTTCCATCGTGCGGAGTGTTATTGTGGCACAAGGTTTCTGTCGTGCAGTAACTATTTTTTCCCCTATTTGTTGTATTGTTTATTGTTGTTGTTGTTCCTTAACTTGTAAGATGTTCGTTCCTTTACATGTTGTAATTGTCCTCTTATTGTCCCGTGTTATTGCTTTTCTGTACATTCTTATTGTTTCATTAACCTTCCATTTATTTTTGTCATTTCACCTTCTGCCTTATTTCTTATATTCTAGTAGGGCCCTAACCTGACCTCATCACTACTCTACCGAGATTAGGCTTGGCACTTACTGGGTACTATTGTGGTGTACGCAAACTACACTTCTGCACATGTTTTTGTGCAGACCCAGGTACATCTTATCAGCCTCGATAGTAGAGCATTATACTATTACTTGGAGATTTCAAGGTATACCTGCCAACGTCCACAGACCTCGAAGCCCCCCTCTATCCTTATTATGTTGTTTTCCTTATTCTCTTTAGGCTCTGATAAATAGAGATATTTAGTACTTCCTTTATAGCTTGTGGTTTATAACTACTGGGTTTTGGGAATTTTTCTTACTCTGAGTTGCAGATTTACTTGTACATGCCGAGCGTCAATTTTCAATTTTATATATATATATATGTGTGTGTGTGTGTGTGTGTGCGTATGTTGAGATTTTAGACATTATTTCAGTTATTTCCAAAAAATAATAAGGCTTATCTAGTCTTAGAGACTAGGTTCCGTACGACATCCTATAGAGGGAAACTTGGGTCGTGACAAGTTGGTATCAGAGCTCTAGGTTCATAGGTGTTATGAGTCACAAGCAAATTTAGTAGAGTCTCGCGGATCAGTACGGAGCCGTTTGTACTTATCTTTAGGAGGCTATGGACCTGTTAGAACACTACTAGAAAATTGGCCTATGGCAACAGTTTCTATAGCAACATTTATGTAACCTTTCCTACATACATCTATCACAACGGTTATAACCGTTGCATTAGTATATAGAGCCTGTTGAAACACTTTTTGGAACAAAAACGCTGCAATAATGGGTGAACCATTGCAACAAGTAAAAGATGTTGCAATGGGTATATAACCCTTGCGATTGACATATCTATAGGGACGATTTTCTAAAAATAAAGGATATTGCAAAGGTTGAATTTCCCCTCCTTGTTTTCCCTCTTTCAGTTTGGTGGAACCCTAAGTTTTTCTTAAATAAAAAAAATTATCACTTATTCTAAACACTACAACTAGGGTGTTTTGTTTCAAAACCTCCTGACACCCAGCAACACTCCGCTTAAATACAAGTATTCTGCATCTAGTAAGGCCGTCTCCATCAAAATCAGCTTGTGGGTTTCTTCTCCAACGGCAAAGCAAACTTAATTTGGGAATTTCTTCCAAAGAACACAATCAATTATTTTTAAGAAACCTTGTTGAGGTCCATCTTTTTCTTCTCCATCTATCTTGGGGATTTTCATCCTCAAACTCCCAACTATTGCACTCAAAATATTGGAATTTCAGATCCAACTCAATTCGTTGGCCCTAAGTTCAGATTTTGTCTCCTCTTCGCAATTTGACAGTACTCTCCCTCAGCTACAAACTCGATTTCTTTCTCCAGCAAACTCATGATGATTTCTTTCTCTGTTAATCCAAGTCGTAGGTTTCATTCTTCTGCATATATGGCTTTCTCCCCGTCTCTCTCCATTTCTCTAGATTTTCTCCTCTTTGTATCTAAGAAATTGTTAGAAATCTTAAGTTTTAGACCCTCATAGCAGATTAGTATATCCACCCAAGTGTTTGAGTTAATCTTAGTATGTTAGAGAACTCAATTTATGTCTTAGAATATTTTTTTACATACATATCTAATTTATGGTTATTATGAAATCTTGGGCATATTCTAAAGCTTTTGAAGGCTGCTTTTTTTTGTGGGGGATTTGGGTGTTGATTCTTTTCCAGTTTTAGTTAATATGGATATGCTGAAAGTTTTTGTTGTTGATCTGAATCACTCACAGTCAGGGGCAGATGCACCTTTGTACAAGTGGTGTCATCCGACACCGCTTCGTCGGAAAATTTCATTAAATATATATATATATTATTAAATTTATAATATTCCAAAATAAGTCATTATAAATAACAAAATGACAAAGCTTGCCAAGAAGAGTGTCCTGGTTCATTAGATAGGCAAGTAAGTGAGTGGTAAGGAGTTTGAACCCCGATAGTAGTAGCAGATGCATATTGAACTATGCTACCTCTTTTTCTTTACTTTTCTTTTTAGTGGAATTTCTTGAAGACATTATTCTTTGTGAGTTGGATTCGTGAATTATTTAGGGGTTATTTTAATTTTAATTCAACTTTAGTTTTAGTGGAAAGATATCCTCCTAAAGCACCAGTTAAGATTTCAAAATCAAGTTTAACATTTGAAAGTTCATCTAACTTGTAAGAAAGGATCAATGAGGCGAAACCACGTTTATACCGAAAAATAAGTATTTTAAATTCCTTGAAACTTATTTAAATTTGAGCGGTTGTGTGATGCCTTATATGAATATGTAGTACTATGAGACTTTATGAATACATTTCAAAAAGTGAAAACGCGCCGAAGAAAGTTATAATATTGTAGTTGTAATATTGCATTTTATTGTTATAATTTGAATCTTATTTTTTTAAGAAAAATATAGCATCAATGTTATATTTATTTATTTATTCACTCTTTAAACGTCGCCACCGCTTACGAAAAATTCTGCGTACGCCCCTGCTCACAGTTTAAAATTTTCTGTTACATGTGTAGAAAATTATGTCTTGAGATTGTTCCTACATGGAGTATGTTTTGATTATATATTTCCTTAATAAATTTTATCTGATAGTTTTTTGTAGGTGTTGAATAGGAATGTGAGATAGTTTTTTGTAGGTGTTGAATATTAATAGTTTTTGGTAGGTTTTGAATAGGTTTTAGATAGTACATTATGTAGCCATTGGTCTCACCACAATTTTCTGAAATTTGTTATGATATGACACAAACTGCCATCTATGTCCTGAAGTTTGTGATTCTAACCTTGGGACTTCAAGATGCATTTTCAACCAGGCTAGTTGCTTAAATAATCTTTTGCTTTGTGCTTCTTCTATTCTCTATTCTTTTAAATAACGTAGTCTAAATTCGTAGAATTCTCTTACATTGTTTATTAGTTATATGTTTTGCGACTTCATACCAATTAAACAAATCCATTCTTAGTAGAGAAGTAAAATAAAGAAACTAATAGTTCTGCTCCATGTAACCATTGATTCCTTCTTTGGTTGTCCCTGAGAATTTTGAGAAAAAGCAGAATGGTGTCTCCTTGTTTCTTGTACCCTTGCATTTTGCACCTTGTGATTAGCTTTCAATGTAAACTTTGAACTGTGAATCAAATTTTGTACTTGTAACTGCTAAAATAGTTATGTGTAGAATGTCCTATTCTATGCTCTACTCTTTGAACTCATTTTTTGTCTGAAATATCAAATTCCTGTCAGATGTTATCCTAACTGGTGTTATATCAAAAGCTATTTAAAATGACCCAAGTAATTGTTGAAGCATTAGAACTTACTGGACGAAGGGGAATCATCAACAAAGGCCAGGGTGGCCTTGGCAATTGTAAGTTCTCTTTTCTGGAGTTAGGAATTCTGCTTATTATTCTAGTGTAAGAATAGGCAGTTCATTTATTTATTTATTTTTGTTTATATTACTCATGTAATTTTGTGGCTAGAACTCAGCTAATACTTTTTTTATTCTGTAACCAGTGGCTGAACTAAAGGATTCTATGCACTTGCTCAATAATTATCTCCATGATTGATTTTTCTTGCAATGTTCTGTGGTGGTGAGCCTTTTGATACATTTACATCTTTCCTATTACTTTTAGCTCTACAGTAACAAGGATACGAAGCTGAAGGAATATAGAATAAGGCCACAGGACAAAACTTGGGGCAGAGGGTCAGGGTTGAGGTGGACTGCAAAACGGAGGACTGACTAGTGATTTTTAATATTGACTTAGTTTTGTTCATTAGTTATCCATAGTTTTTATGTGGGAGTATCAATATGGACCTTCGTTTTATTCATCGGCTACCCATGGTATCATGTTATTAATTGGTTAATACTGTATGCGTTATGAATTCTTGACTACTGATAACTATGAACTGTACATGTTTTGTACCCCTTCTTACCTGAGCTTTGTGCATAAATTGCTCCAGATTAGTTCTGAATTGCTTACAAGTTGCGCTTGATTGCAGGTTTGAGTGACTAGATGATGAATATCAAAAATCGGCTAAAAAAGGAGTGAAATCTGCCAAGCGACAAAAGATGATTGAAAGTGGGAAATAGGAGACCTGCGCGGACCGCACTGTTTTGATGTGCGGCCGCGCAGGAAGGTTCTGAAAGCTACCAAGTTCAAGCTTAACGTGCGCGGTCCGCACTGCTTTGCCACGCGGCCGCGTAGGAAAGTTTAGAGAATCACCAAAAATGAAGAAAATCCACGCGGACCGCATCCATTTCTATGCGGTCCGCAATGATGAGAGATCAGAGGCTCAGTAACTCAAGGCAAAGTCCCACGCGGCCGCACACCAAATCAGTGCGGTCCGCGTGGATAAAAGTTTAGAGAGCCAAAATGGGACAAAATTCTATTGTGCGGCCGCGCACCATTTCCACGCGGTCCGCATGACTCAACCTGTGCGGCCACGCACCATTTCCATGCGGTCCGCTGACTCAACCTATGCGGCCGCGTGAGATTTCTATGCGGTCCGCATCCCCAAGTCCAGAAGCACAGATCTAAAGACCAGTTGCCATATGCGACCGCATGTCATTTGTATACGGTCCACGCCAGACCCTCAGGATTTTTATCCGATTTTTCCGGTGTAGTATAAATTGAACATTTTACTTTTTTAGGTCAAGTTTTGCAATCTGTTTGAGCAGCTGAGCACGAGACACTTTGTATTAGCCTACTTTAGGGAATTTTCTCTTGTAATTAACGTGGATTCAAGTAGATTAAGCTTGTAGTTAATGATTATGTTAATTTCTTCTTGTATTTCTTCTATTTCTACTTCTTCCATGTCTAGTTAAATCCATTAGCTAGGGTTGTGGCTCAACCCTAGTGTGGGTAATTAATGGGTGTTTTTGCTTAATGCTTGGATTATGTTGGGTGTTTGGTATTTGGGTTGATTGTATGTTTTCACTTAGATTTAGTGGTTGCAAACACTAAGTCTACATTAGTGGGTCTTGACTCTTCTTGAGAAAGAGAGTCTATGACCTCACAATTAACCCAACAAGGATTTGGGATGGACCCATGAGAATGGTAGTCCCAAGTAACGGGTTAAACCTTGAGAGAGTAATTACCCAACTTGAACCTTAAAGTTGCTTGGGCAAATTAGACTACCCAATTGGTATCGAGATAGTCAATTGGGCAAAATCACTCTCTCTACCGAGAAGTGTGAGAGTGAGTGTTAAAGTGCAACGGTTATCCATATTTCCCGTAATTATCATCCTTGTATTAGAATTCTATACTCGTTAATTAGTCACCTAGGTGAGTGCTATGACCCTAGTGCTTTTCTCTTATTGCATACAACTTGCATCATTACTTAGCAAAATTTAGTTTACAATTGTAGTTGATAGATTTAGTTGATAAACAAAAGAAAAATCAAAAATGATAGAAGCAAAAATTAGAAGCCAAAACGCATTTCTAGACTTTGCAAATACTCGACTCCCAAATCTAGCTCCCTATGGATATTGACCCCGATACCGCTATTGGGTAAAAGTATTTAGCGCACACTCTTCCTAAGGGTTTAGTCCGCACCGATCACTTTTTGGCGCCGTTGCCGGGGAGCTTACGGTGTTAACTATTTGTGTAGCTAGTTTTGTGTTTTGCTTCTCTTTCCTTCTTTTTACTAACATTATTTGTGTAAAACCAACAGGTACACATGGCTTTAAATGGGAATGTCCCTCTTGACAACGTGGACGCGGTAGAGGAGGTTGATGATGTTGAACAAGAGGAACTCCAGGTACCACAAATGCCACGGAGAGGTAGAAATGCTAATGCAAATCCTAATGATGCACTTCCAGACCCTCCTCCGCCTCCACCAAGAGTTGCTCCAAGGGTCCTTCC
Organism: Nicotiana glauca; assembly: GCA_026770625.1. Lineage (NCBI taxonomy): Eukaryota > Viridiplantae > Streptophyta > Magnoliopsida > Solanales > Solanaceae > Nicotiana > Nicotiana glauca. The sequence goes on along the minus strand of MU712159.1, from coordinate 3,971 downwards.
TAACCAAGGTTATGCAAGTGCCATAGTTCCTCCCCGAATCCGGGCGGGGAATTTTCAAATCACCAATGTTATGTTGACACTTCTCGAACAAAGAGGGTATTTTACGGGCGCCTCCGATCAAAATGCATACAAGCACTTGAAGGGGTTCGTAGATACTTGTTGGGGAAGTAAACAAACCAATGTGTCCGAAGATGCTTTGAGATTGAGGCTTTTCCCGTTCTCTCTTCGGGGTAAAGCGCTCGATTGGTTGGAGAGATTACCGAATCATTCAATCACTACATGGGATGAATTGGCGGACAAGTTCATTGCCAAGTTCTTTTCTCCAAGTCATATGGCGGCGCTCCGTGATGAGATTTTGGCCTTCAAGCAAGAACCAACGGAGCCTTTGCATGAAATATGGGAGAGGTTTAGAACCATGGTCAAGGAATGTCCAAATAATGATATGACCGATGTGATGATTCAACAAACATTCTATAGAGGCATCAACACAACAAACCAATGTATTGTGAACCAATTGGCGGGTGGAAATTTTATGAAGCTCCCGTACAATGAAGCGTGTGAAGTGTTAGATGAAATGGCCGATACTTCTTCGGCATGGCAAAGTCGGGCAAACGTTCCTCAAGGTGATCCTAATGTTATACATTTGCATAAAGAGTTGCATGACCACGGCCAAGCCATTGCCGAACTTAAAACAACAATGAACCAATTAGCGAAGGCGCAATTGCAACAAGTTCAAAACCCTCGCCAAGTCAATGCTATGGAAGGAGTAAATATGATGAAAAGAAGGCAAAGAGGGCAACAACAACAAGGGAATTGTGACAACTATGATGATGGTAGTGGTTATTCAAATAAGTGCTATGATGAGCAAAGTGAGGATTGTCAATATGTCAACAACTACCAAGGAAATAGAGGAAACCAAGGTAACCAACAATGGCGATCTCAAGGGAATTGGAATAATCAACAAGGAGGTGGAAATTGGAATGGGAATAACCAAAACAACAATTGGGGGAATCAAGGTAACAATAGTGGAAATTGGAGTGGAAACAACAACAACAATTGGAACAACAACAATGGTCAAGGGGGGTGGAACAACAATGGTGGTCAAGGTAATCGGGGGCAAGGCTTTCAAAGACCCCCAATGTTTCAACAACCAAACAACCCGCCACCGTATCAATCTCAAGGGTCGAGTTCTTCGGGCAATGAATTTGGGAGAATAGAGGTTATGTTTGAACAAATGATGAAGAAGACTCAAGACTCGGATGCGCAATTGGCTTCACATAACACTTCCATCCGCAACTTGGAAGTGCAACTTGGACAAATTTCACAATCTTTAAATACTCGCCCAAAGGGTGCGCTACCTAGTGACACGGTAGTGAATCCTAAGGGTGGGCACAACAACCATGTGATGGCGGTGACCACACGGAGTGGACGAGGCGGTGATGTGCATGCCTCAAGAGAGAATCAAGCCATGGTGGAGGAAGATGAGTTGCCTAATGATTATATGCCTACGGGGGTTGATGATGTTGTGGAACCAAGTGCAAGAAATGAAGTGAGAATTGACATTCAAGAGGTTGAGGAAGAGACTCAAGAGAACGTGAACCCGTCTAGGGAACATGTTATAGATATACCCGAGCCGGAAGTGCCCAAAGCCAAGGCACCTTTGCCTAGGCCTCCTCCGCCCTACCCTCAACGTTTGGCAAAACAAAAGAGTGATAACCAATTTAAGAAATTCATTGAGATGATGAAGAGTTTGACTATCAATGTTCCTTTGGTGGAGGCACTCGAGCAAATGCCAGGGTATGCAAAATTCATGAAAGATTTGGTCACAAAGAAGAGATCAATGGAGTGTGAGACGATCAAAATGACCCATCAAGTGAGCGCAATTGTACACTCCATGGTTCCTAAGCTTGAGGACCCCGGTGCATTCACTATACCATGCACTATTAGAAGCGCCGACTTTGCAAAAGCCCTTTGTGACTTGGGGGCAAGCATCAACTTAATGCCATATTCAGTGTTCAAAACTTTGGGAATTGGGAAACCTCGCCCAAATTCAATGAGGCTCCAAATGGCGGATAGGTCTATGAAGCGGCCTTTGGGTATCATCGACGACGTCCTTGTTCGAGTTGATAAATTCCTCTTGCCAGCCGCCTTCGTGATTCTTGATTGTGAGGTGGACTTTGAAGTCCCAATTATTCTTGGAAGGCCTTTCCTAGCAACAGGGAAGGCTTTGGCTGATATCGAGGCGGGAGAGTTGACCTTCCGAGTTGGTGATGAAAAGGTAGTATTCCATGTGTGCAAATCTATGAGGCAACCAAATAGTACCGAAGGTTTCTCGTTTGTTGACATTGTCAAGGCGGTGATAGTGGATGACACAAGCGCAATAATCAATGTTGAAGATCCACTTGAAGCGGTGCTTTTGAACATGGAGGCTAATAATGATGCCGGAAGAATTGAATGTGTAAATGCTTTGCATGGTATGGGCTCATACTCTTATGAGCCTAGGAAGTTATCATTGGACCTTGAAAATCGTAAAACCCCTCCAACAAAGCCATTTATTGAGGAGATGCCGGTGTTGGAGTTGAAACCACTTCCTCCTCACCTCAGGTATGAATACTTGGGTCCTAATTTCACTTTGCCTGTTATTCTTTCATCTTGCTTAACTAACTTGCAGGTGGACACCACTTTGGCGATTTTACAAAAGCACAAGCGGGCGATCGTATGGACGTTGGCGGATATTCAGGGTATAAGACCCGCCTTTTGCATGCATAAGATCATTTTGGAGGAAGATGCAAGGTCGTCACTTGAATACCAAAGAAGACTAAATGAAGTTATGCAAGAGGTAGTCAATAAGGAGATTATCAAGTGGTTGGATCCCGGTGTGGTCTACCCAATATCGGATAGTTCATGGATCTCCCCGGTCCAATGTGTTCCAAAGAAGGGGGTATCACGGTTGTCACAAATGCAAACAATGAATTGATTCCGACCCGCACAGTCACGGATTGCAGGGTGTGCATGGATTATAGAAAGCTCAACAAGGTCACTAGGAAGGATCATTTCCCTCTCCCATTTTTGGACCAAATGCTTGATTGTTTAGCGGGACGAGCTTATTATTGCTTCCTTGATGGTTACTCGGGGTATAACCAAATTCTCATTGCCCCGGAGGATCAGGAAAAGACTACATTTACTTGTCCATATGGCACATTCGCCTTCTCAAGGATGCCTTTTGGACTTTGTAATGCTCCAGCGACCTTTCAAAGATGCATGATGGCAATCTTCACCGACATGGTGGAGGACATTCTGGAGGTTTTCATGGACGATTTTAGTGTGGTGGGAGACTCATTTGAAGAATTTCTAGCTAACTTGGACAAAGTGTTGAAAAGATGTAAGGAGACCAATCTTGTACTCAATTGGGAAAAATGTCACTTCATGGTGCAAGAGGGAATTGTCTTGGGGTACCAAATTTCAAAGAATGGTATTGAAGTTGACAAAGCAAATATAGAGGTTATCTCAAGGCTTCCTCCCCCTACTTCTGTCAAGGGGGTGAGAAGTTTCTTAGGCCACGCCGGGTTCTACCGGCGCTTCATCAAGGATTTTTCAAAAGTTGTGAACCTGTTGTGCAAACTATTGTAAAAGGATGCGAAGTTCGTGTTTGATGAGAGGTGCATGGATTCCTTTGAATTGTTGAAACATAAGTTGACTACCACTCCCATTATCATCGCACCTAATTGGGATTTGTCTTTTGAGTTGATGTGTGATGCGAGTGATGTAGCGGTTGGTGCAGTTCTTGGCCAAAGAATTAACAAAATGTTCCATCCGGTGTACTACGCAAGCAAGACAATGAATGAGTCTCAAAAGAACTATACAGTCACCGAGAAGGAGTTGCTAGCTATTGTGGGCGCCATGGAAAAGTTCTGACCATACCTTATGGGGGCCAAGGTGATTATCCATACCGATCATGCCGCCCTTAGGTA
>MU712158.1:0-12912 GCA_026770625.1 Nicotiana glauca | reverse complement strand
CAGTTGGAACTTTCCGTGTGCTGGAGTTTCAGCATAATATGCTGGAAGTTCATACACAAGTGCATCAATTTCCAGTATATTATGTTAGAGTTTTTCTTGTTGCAACAAAATAGTAGCTATTTTTTAATAACTTTACAAACACTGGTTATTTTTCAGTTACCGGTTCGAAAACTAGCTAGCCCGTAATATATTGACTTGATTAATATTGCAGCTTGACCAGCAGAACGCCGGCCTACTGTGGCAATAGCAGAACAGAATTTCAGCGCGTTACCGTCCATTTCCATGGACTTTCTTATTCGCGCGTGCATTCATTGTGCAGTGAACTTGAACCCTCAATAGTATCTAGCCAAAATCAGAATGCCCGAGGGGAATTTCAAAGTCAATGACTGAAAAATGCCAAATATATGAAAGTGGACTTTTCTTAATATCAAAAGTGGCTAAGTTCTGCTTATTATATCCCTCACAAGTTTTGCGCTAACCAATAACCACGGTCGTATTTCAGTAGCGTGAAACTAAAGAAATCGAAAGAAGTAAATACTACCAATCAATATACAGTATCTAATTTTCAGTTTAAAATTCAATATTATTTGTTACTTTTTTGGAAATTGAGAAATTACATACCAGATTACTATGTAAAGAAATCCTTTATAGATAAAAATACTTCAATTATTTAGCAAAAAAAAAACTATCTAATGAAAAAATTGCCCCTAAATAGCTGTTCGATTCGGTGACTAGGGACAAAGCCACCTTTTGCTAAGGGTGTTAGTTGACCACCTATCCTCGAAATATTACGATAAATTACATTTTATATATAAGTAAAACATTAACTTTAGATGTATATAACATATATTAAACACCTACTGTCGGGAAACTTTTTTACTTCTTACAAATCTGATTACCTTAGAGAAAATTTCTCACTTGGCCGCTGCCAAGGATGTACATATATATGGGAATCCAAGATTTGAATTTGATAGATTCGACCTAAAATTTTTTAGCACTAGTCTTATTGATCTACTCTTAAAATTTATAAGTTCATAACATGATGATACAAGGTGGGAAACCAAATCCTTCTGATATGACATCATCCCTCAAATCTCAAGCAAACCTCTCTGGTCTATTCCACACTAGTATTTTGGAGCTGGAAAAGTACTTATAAAGAGACTGCCTCACTTTTTTCATACCCAACTGCAAATTATATTGCTTTACTTCCAAGTATATATGTAGAATGGTGTCAAATACATACAAACAATCAATTTGCAATAACAATCTTGATAACAATAGAATCCATCAACCAGAATTATTTTGAGCTCAAACGGCAAAGAATTATGTATATACATAAGGCATGAGAATATTTGTACTTTAAACTAGATCTTTTTTAACTCCATGTTCATCATAGTTTTGAACTCATCAAAGTTAAGAACTCCATCACCATCATGATCAAATCTTTGAATCATAGATTTGCAATTATCAACAGAGGTAGACTCACCAAGTCTACTCAACATCCTCTTCAAACTCTTTGGAGTAATTTGACCTGTTCCTTCCATTTCATACATCTCAAAAGCTCCTCTTAACTCACTCTCCTTATTCTTTTCCTCCACGTCACCTCCTTCCATTAATTTACTAAAATCCTCTAACCCTAACATCCCATCTCCGTCTGAATCCGATAGCCTCACAGCCATCTCCGCCTCCTCCTCCGTCAGTTCCCCTCCTACCGCCCTCACGCACCGCTGTAGCTCCGTTGGCGACACTTTCCCATCTCCGTCCTCGTCAAAGTACGTAAATACCCTCTCTAAATGATCACTATTTTCAGTCCTAGTATTGATTATACTCACAGAAAGAGTACTAGTACTGGCCGTCTGATCAATAACTTCATCGTCCTTGATTATGATCGGCTTTTTGGGCGAAAATATATTCCTTAGTCTTGCAAAAACTGACTTGTTTTCTGTGGAACTAGAAATAGTTTCCATGCACATGCTATATGCAAACACCGACCTAATCAGTATCGTAAAAAACGAAAACTAGCTAATTTGTAATATGAGAAGCAGAATATGATAATTGAGTGTATAACCAAGAAAAGTAGGGAATGTTTTGTAAGAAAGATGGTTGTTTCATGAGAATAGCAATTGGTATTGGATGAAGGAAGAGGGAGAGTTGGGTTATATATAGCAACTAGAAAGTGTAAATAGTTTAAGGGCTGAGAAAGCGATGGGAAGGAAAAAATAAAGAAGTAGTAATGGGGAAGAGGTTAGTTAATGGCGGTTGAAGTCGGCTTTCCGTGGGATTTGCGCGTACGGAAGCTTCGTGCTGGGTTTCAGTAATGAATATGTGTCAATTTTGTTGCCTTTTCTTTTTTAGGGTCTTAAAAGTCAAAAGTAAACGCCAAGCGCGGTGAAGATATCTAATGATAATAATCTATATCTATATTATATTAAAAGGAGTATAGTAGAGCATGAGATTAAGCCAAGTGTCATATTGAAAAAATGTCACCCCGCACATTTAAGATATAATCTAGAAATCTATATCTATATTATATTAAAAGGAGAATAGTGAAGAATGAGGTTAAGCCAAATGGTGCATTGAGAAAATGCCACTTGGCACATTTAAGAAATAATCCAGAAAATAAAGCTAATCTATATATCTATATCTATATCATATATAGATTAAATCATCAATTTTCCTTCTATATTAGCTTAAACCATGGAAGTGAAAAAATAATTAAAAATTCATAATAATAAAATAATAAAAATATTAGAAAGATGTAGATTGGGATAACTATGACTATTTGTACTATGGGCAAGTTAAAATGTAAATAAATTTATTAAAGATATTAAGGATTGATGATTTTGAAAATTGAAAAAAATTCAAGTAACACATTTTTTACATAAAATACAAAAAATATTTAAAAAAAGTCACTTGGATTAACATTATATAAAGTTAATATGTATTAGTTTTAAAAAGACATTAATTAACATTATTTAAAGTTAGTACATACTCACTATTTAAAAAAGGATTGATGATTTTGAAAATTGAAAAAAAATTCAAGTAACACATTTTTTACATAAAATACAAAAAATATTTAGAAAAGTCACTTGGCTTAACATTAAGTAAAGTTAATATGTATTAGTTTTAAAAAGATATTAATTAACATTATTTAAAGTTAGTACGTACTCACTATTTTGGTGGTGGATTTGATTGGAGAAATAAATAAAAATCCGACATTCAAAGGGAATGATTATTGATATTTATGATAAATAATATTGATAATTTTTATCAGATTCTTTAATTGGTATATTAATTTTTTTTTTAAAAAATGAACCTTACCAATACCATAATTACAGGACAATTAAAAAGTTAATTATATTTATCCATATTTAGCTCCTAGCAGATTTTTAAATCTTAACAATGCCTTAATTATAGGGAATTCAACTCAATAATATCTTTTTTGACCGTTTCTTAACCAAATATCCCGTTTTATTTGAACTCGAATGGAAACATGATTATCATGCAAAATTTATACATAAACTAAAAGTGGATATGTAATTACGTTACCATAAAGGACTAATATTATATGACAAAGAATATTCATATAATATTATTCCTTATATAGAAATTAGGATATTTACAATTTAATTATATTACCATATAAGGGATAATATTATATCCCAAACAATATTCGTGACTTTTATCATATTGATATAATAAATTATTTATTAAAAAATAAAGTTTATATTTTGAATTTAAAGCTAATTATACTTATTTGTAATTAGTATTTAGTAGGCCTTTAAAGATTAGCAATACCGTTATTATAGGGTAATTCAAACACAATGATATATTTTTTTTAAAGAATTATTTCTTAACCGTTTGTTTAAATTAGAATGGAAAGGTAAATATCATTTAAATTTATACATAACTATATATGGATATATGGGTCTAAACTTATCATAAAGAAATAACATTATATGACAAAGAATGTTCATATAATATTATTCCTTATATGAAAATTAGAATATTATAATTCAAATATATTACCGTATAAAAGATAATATTTTATGCCAAACAATATTCATTGTTTATCTCATATTTCATGAATTGATATATTCATTTCTTAACAAGAAAATAAAGTTTACATTTTGATTTAAAAGCTAATTATATTTATCCATATTTGGCACTCATTATGCTTTTAAACCTTACCAATAGCGTAACTAAAGGATCATTCATACTCAATAATATCTTTTTTAAAACTAATTATTTCTTAACCAATTATTATTGTTTAAATTAAAATTGAAAGAAAGAAACGTTAAATTCAATTGGGAAGGTAAATTTCATTCAAAACTTATTATGTGAAAATATATAGATATATAAGTCTAAATTTTGATTGGGATAATCTGGTGGTACATGTATAACACTTTAATAAATTATTTAAATTCAAAGGTAACATTTTAGTATATTTGTATTGAAATTTGAAAAATATAATAAGTATTGCTACATAAAAAAAATTAAGATTATGTGTGCCTTAGATCTAAGGTAATCAAATCTACATATTTTAACTTCATTTATTACTTTTAATTTGTTTACATTTGAAGACAAATATTAATATGGAAAAATTAATTCATATTTTAAGTTTCATGTCTAATACATTTAAGTGAATAATTGATTGACAATCAAACGACATATATGGTAAAATAATATTGTGATTAAGATTCACTCAACATAAGCCTAGGTAGAATACTATATATTTGGATTCTAACCCTGCAATATTGTACGAACTTTCAGGTTAGTCTCTCAATTTTATTTTATTTTCCTCTACTCTGAATGATTTATATTAATAAAAATATGATCTCTTCAAACTAATTTGGTATGTGAAAAGCTTTTTTGGTTAGTCATACATTCTATGCTTTTATAGTTTTGTACTAGCAAATAGCACAAATAATATTTGTTTGTCAAGCCATGTAGTTTGTGATGAACTTATATGGCATGCCACTGCAAAGATATGGTTTGAGACAACCGTTATTTTATTTTAGTGTATCGTTTGTTCAATTTATTAGAATAATTTGTTGGTCTCCTACAAATTTCACTACCAAACAGAAATAAAGTTTTATATCTTTCTTCTTTTGAATTTCACTTTTCAATTCTTTAGAAAAAACCTCTTCCTCATGAGTTGGGATCCGTATAACTTACCAAAGTGTTCTCCAAATAATGAATACTATGCTAAGGTTTGAGATAGTGAAGCAAAAAGGTATACTTAACACATACACACATATATATAATATTTCCTTAATCTAGCATATGCTACCTACTCATAAGTTACATTAATAAATAAAAATTTAGAAGGACTCCTTCAATCTTATTTTACTTATAGTAATTTTAATTTAAAGTCATAACTTATTTTTTTCCCAACTTTTTGGTTTTACTATTATTATTTTGTTGTGCTTTACAATTAACATTACATTTATTTTTGGTTGTAGATGTAACTAAGGAAGCTGAAGATCCATAGATGCGATGTATAGAAATATTTCACAAATACAAAATGAACAAGTGTGACAGAAAAATTGAAATACAAAAAGAAGTTTTACTAGGTTATCAAGGTATATATTCATAATTGATTAGACTTATTATTATTATTATTTTATTATTATTTGTAGTAAACATTACATTTGTCTTTTGTCACAAATGTATCTGAGGAAGCTGAGATTTTCATAAATACGATGCATACAAGTATCTCACAAATGCGAAATAATAGTTGAAAAATGAGCAAGTACGATGGAGAACCGAAATATGTAAAGGAGTTTTACCAAATCACCCGTTTAAGGATTGACCAAATATATTATGAATGTACAAGAATTCTTTTTTTGGCATTATTCATTCTCAAGAGCACTACGCAAATTAAAAATTATTTGTGTTATTATTTTGTTTGCATTTTTTTCTTTGGTATACTAACTTATATGCATGACTATTATCATTCTATTTTTGGTGATACATGATTATTATGATTACATGTATGTCTTTGCTTTTATATGTAGATATATATATAGATCAACATTTTCAAAATATTTGTATTTATTGATTTAGTATATGCAACCAAAACTATTAAACAATAAATATCAATAACAATTAAAAGAAGAAAAATAGAAGGTAAGATTGAATATAATTGAAGCATATGTGATATAAATTTTTACTATGCTTATTGGCACGTTGAATATAATTGAAGCATGAAAATTACTTTTGAAAGTTTGGATATTTTATTGGCACATTGACAAAAAAAATAGAGGGTCAAGATGTGATTATTCATTATATATTATATTATGATTCTAATAGAGTAGGTGTTTTAACTATTTGAGCTAACAGTTATAACATAAACTAATGATGAAATAGCCACACGAACAAAATAATAAAACAGTATATCGAAACCACAAAAAATATGTGAAAAGTTTTGATTGCGTGAAAAAAGTTCTCATTATGAATGACAATGTAAATCAAAATGATGGTATAAAAATAATAACAAATTGGTGCTCTCTCTCTCTCTCTCTCTCTCTCTCTCTCTCTCTCTCTATATATATATATATATATATATATATATATATATATGTGTGTGTGTGTGTGTGTGTGTGTGTGTGTGTGTGTGCTAGCTATTAAAAGGGAGAAAATATTAGCAAATATAAATTCATAAATTGAGTAAATTTTCATTCTTGGCCCACTTCTTTAGACTAATATTTGTTGCAAGTAGAATTTAGTGTGAAAATAATAATATTCTCCGCGCATCGCGCGAGTATATATACTAGTTATATTAAAAGGAGTATAGTGAAACATGATATTAAGCCAAGTGACATATTGAGAAAATGTCACTTGGCACATTTAAGACATAATCTAGAAAATAAATCTAATCTATAAATCTATATCTATACCTATATCATATATAAATTCAACAATCAATTTTCCTTCTATATTAGCTAAAAACATGGAAGCAAAAAAATAATTAGAAAGTCATAATAATAAAATAATACCAATATTAGAAAGATGTGGATTGGGATAACTATGACTATTTGTTACTTTGGGCAAGTTAAAATATAAATAAAGTAAATAAATTTATTTAAGATATTAAGGATTTATGACTTCGAAAATTTAAAATAATTCAAGTTGCACATTTTTTAACATAACATACAAAAATATTTAAAAAAGTCACTTGGCTTAACATTATAAAGTTAATATATATTATTTTAAAAAGATATTAATTATCATTATTTAAAGTTAATATGTACTCACTATTTTAGTGGTGGATTTGATTGGAGAAATAAACAAAAATCCCACATTCAAAGGGAATGGTTATTTATATATTTATTATAAATAATAGTTGATAATTTTTATCATATTATTTAATTGATATATTAAATTCTTAACAAAAATGAACCTTACCAATACCATAATTATAGGGAGATTGAAAAGCTAATTGTATGTAACCATATTTAGCTCTTACCGGGCTTTTAAATCTTAACAATACCTTAACTATAAGGCAATTCAAAGTCAGTGATATCCTTTTTTTTTTTAAGAATAGTTTCTTAACCAAATATTCCATGTAATTTGAATTCGAATGGGAACATAATTATCATTCAAAATTTATACATAAACTAAAAATGTGTGTGTATACACCTTAACCGTTTGTTTAAATTAAAATCACTTAACCGTCACCTTAACCGTTTGTTTAAATTAGAATGGAAAGGTAAATATTACTTAAAATTTATACATAACTATATATGGATATATGGGTCTAAAATTATCATAAAGAAATAACATCATACGACATAGAATATTCATATACTATTATTCCTTATATGGAAATTAGAATATTTCAATTCAAGTATATTACCATATAAAAGATAATATTATATGTCAAACAATATTCATGATTTTTATCATATATCATAATTGATATATTAATTTCTTATTAGGAAAATAAATTTTAAATTTTGATTTAAAAGCTAATTATACTTATCCATATTTAGCACTCAGCAGGCTTTTAAAGCTTACCAATAGCGTAACTAAAGGGCCATTCTAACTCAATAATATCTTCTTTTTTTAAAAATAATTGTTTGTCAACCAATTATTATTGTTTAAATTAAAATTGAAAGATAGAAAAGTTAAATTTGATTGGGAAGGTAAACCTCATTCAAAACTTATTATGTGATAATATATAGATATATGAGTCTAATTTTGATTGAGATAATCTGGTAATACATGTATAACATTTTAGTAAATTATTTGAATTCAAATGTAATATTTTAGTATATTCGTATTGAAATTCAAAATTTATAATAAGTATTTTTACATAAGAAAATTAAGATTATGCGTGCCTTAGATCTAAAGGTAATTAAATCAGCGTATTTACTTCATTCATTACTTTTAGTTTGTTTACACTTTGAAGAAAAATATTAATATGGAAAATTAATTCATATTTTAAGTTTCATGTTTTATACATGGAAGTAAATAATTGATTTACAATCAAACGACATACTTATATGGTAAAATAATATTGTGATTAAGATCCATTCAATATAAGCCTACATAGAATACTATATATTCAGATTCTAACCCTGCAATTCTATACGAACCTTCAGGTCAGTCTCTCAATTATTATTTTTTTGTCTACTCTGAATAATTTATGTAAATAAAATTACGATCTCTTCAAACTAATTCATTATTCAAAAACATTTTTTGATTAGAATAGTAAATTCTATATTTTTATAGTTTTGTACTAGCAAATAGCAAAAGTAATATTTATTTGTCAAGCCATGCAGTTTGTAATAACCTTATATAGTTTGCCACTGTGAAGGGATGGTATGAGACAACTCCGTTCTTATATTTTTTGTTTTGATGTATCGTTTGATCAATCTATATATTAGAATAACTTGTTGGTCTCCTATAAATTTTACTACCAAACAGAAATAAAGTTTTATATCTTTCTTCTTTTAAATTTTTAGTTTTTCGGAAAAAAAACTTCTTCCTCATGAGTTGTGATCAGTATAACTTACCAAAGTATTTTCCGAGCAATGAATACGATGCTAATTATTTAGACTATTATTTGTTTCAGGTAAAATTTAGTGTGAAAAATAATAAATATTTTTCTCACATCGCGCGGGTATATATACTAGTATCATATAATATAAACAATAGTGAAACTTAGTGGGTAGAATAAGTTACTCCTATTTGTGACGACCCGATCCGTCGTCTCATGTGTTATTGCTCTGTTTCCCTCATTTCATGATTCTTCATGTTTTATTATCGGTATGTGGTATGTTAGAGTTGATTTGGATTGGTTTTGATAAGAAATGAGACACTTAGTCTCTTTAAGGAAAGCTTAAGTTGGAAAAGTCAACTGAATGTTGACTATTGAGTTAGGGGGCTTGGATGTAATTTTCGGTGATTCAGTTAGCTTCGGGGGATGATTTGTGACTTAGAAGCGTGATCATAATTTATTTTTGGAGGTCCGGTGTAGAATTAGGCTTGAATTGGCGAGTTAGTATTTTGGCAAAATTCGGTTGATAGGTGAGATTTTGATCCGAGGGTCGGAATGGGATTCCGAGAGTTTTTGTAGCTTCGTTGGATGATTTTGGATATGTGTACAAATTTTCAGGTCATTCGGACATCGTTTGGTCGGGTTTTTGATCGAATGCGTGTTTCGGAAGTTTTTAAAGAACTTAGGCATGAATCTGATGAGAATTGATGATTTAGTATTGGTTGATGTGTTGTGATGATTGGAACAAGTTTGGGTAATGTTTTAAGGCATGTTGTTGCTTCTGGTTGAGTCCCGGGGGCCTCGGGGTGAATTCGGGTGGTTAAACGGAAGGTTTTTGGAGTTAATTGCAGGTTCAAATTTGTTGGTATCTGTTAGTTTCGCACCTGCGGTTATTGGACCGCAGGTGCGGTTTCGCTGAAGCGGTTTGAGGAGCGTAGAAGCGGAAGTCTTGACCCTTGCCAGATTCTGCAGGAGTGGAAAGAGTACCGAATAAGCGATCCCGCAGAAGCGAGCTGGGCCTCGCAGAAACGGAAATAGGAATTCTGGTCAGGTTCCGCAGAAGCGGAATAATGGACCGCATAGGCGGTCCCGCTGAAGCGAAGCGAGGACCATAGAAGCGGTAGGTTCCTTAAGTGAAAAGTCCACAAAAGTGGGCATGGACCGCATGTGCGGAAGTCGCAGAAGCGGTGATTTATGTGCAGAAGCGAAATGCCTGGCAGTTATGTGAAATTAATCTTCTTCGCGAATTTTTGAAAGAACACAACATTTTCACTTCGGACTAAGAAGGTTTTGGGCGATTTTGAAGAGAGTTTCGAGGGCTTTCATCAGGTATGGATTCTTGGACTTATAATACGTTATTATAGTATAAAATCATGGATTAATACTGAAAACCCAAGGAATTAAAGGTTAAAAATGGAGGTTAGGGCTTGAAACTTAAGAGAATTAAACTAGGGATTTGAGAGGTCAAATGGACTCGGATTCTTGTGAATTTGATATGTATATACTCGTGGTGAGAAGAGGAACATTTTGGTATAAAAATTTCCGACTTTTGAGAGGTGGGTCCGGGGCTCGGGTTTTGCTAGTTTCGAGATTTTTGCTATTTTTTGATTATTTTCGATTGGGTATTGTTCCCTTAGCATATTGTGATGTATCCGCTCTGATTTTGGTTAGATATGACGTGCGTGGAGGCCGATTTGAGGGGCAAAGGTGTCGTGAGCTAGTNGAGCGTGGGGTAGAGCACCATTGTGGATTGTGACTTGGTCCGTCCCGATTGATGAAATTACTATGTATTTGACTGAAACTACTTGTTATCATCATAATTTGGACTGATTTTCATGTTTGGGCTTCGTGCCAACTATGTGAATCCTTCAGGAATTGATATCGCTATTTTCGCATTATTTTTGCATACTATTTGATCTTGGTCTAGGGTTTTAATGTTGTTTTGCAAATTCGGCCATTTTTCATGATTTGAAAACTTAAATGATATCTTACTGATGTTTTTGTGACGACCCGAACCGTCGTCTCAGGTATTATCGCCATGTTTCCCCATTATTGTATTGCTTTATGTTTCATCATCGGTATTGGGTGCGTTAGAATTTAATTGGAGTAATTTTGATAAGAAATGAGACACTTAGTCTCTTTTAAGAAGACTTAAGTTGGAAAAGTCAATCGGATATTGACTTATGAGTTAGAGGGCTCGGAATTGAATTCCGTTGATTTGGTTAGCTCCGGGTGCTGATTTAAGGCTTAGGAGCGCAATCGGAAGTAATTTTGGAGGTCCGGTGAAGAAGTTAGCCTATTTTGGCGAAGTTAGTATTTTGGCGATTTCCGATGGATAGGTGATATTTTGATCCGGGAGTCGGAATGGAATTCCAAGAGTTGCAGTAGCTCCGTTAGGTGATTTTGGACTTGTCTGCAAATTTTCAGGTCATTTGGACGTCGTTTGGTCGAGTTTTTGATCGAATGCGAGTTTCGAAAGTTTTGAAAAAAACTAGGCTTGAATCCGATATATTTTAATGGTTTTAGCGTTGTTTGATGTGTTTTTATGATTGGAACAAGTTCGTATGGTGTTTTGGAATAGGTTGGTGGTTTTGGTTGAGGTCCCGGGGGCCTCGGGGTAATTCCGGGGGTTCAAACGGATCATTTTTGGTTAAGCTAAGGATCAGATTTTGCTGTCATATATTGCAGAGAAATTAATGCATCGCGTTCGCGTAGGTGATGGACGCGAATGCATAGAAGGAATTTGGGGTCTGAGAGTTTTGGCCTTCGCGTTCGCGAAGGTGTTGATGCGAACGCGAAGTGGGAGAATCTGGAGGACCGCGTTCGCGGGGGTCGTTGCGCGTTCGCGAAGAAGAAGTTGGTGGTCAGTGAATTTTGTGCTATGCGTTCGCATAAGAAGAATTTAAATTTTTAAATGGTTGCTCATCGCGTTCGCATGGGCAGTGTCGCGAACGCGTTGAAGAAAGGTCAGGTCGGGCAGAAGGGTTTAATATCATTTCATCCGCGAGCAAAATCCATTTCTTCCATTGTTGGCATATTTTGGAGCTATTGGACGAGAGAGTAAGAGGTTTTCACCTAGGAATTGATAGGAGGTAAGTTTTATGAGCTAAATACGTCATTTAATCGAAGAATCATCCATTAATTCTCTGAATTTGGGTATAAAATTGAATAAGCTAGGGCTTGAGTTTTGATAATTCAAATTTGGAATTGATAGGCCATTTGAGCTCAGATTTGGGAGTTCTTGGTATGTACGGACTCGTGACGAGACGAGAATTCCGAAAATGTGAGTTTTATAATTTTTTGAGAAGCGGGCCCGGGGCTCGGGTTTTGCTAGTTTCGAGATTTTCCTTATATTTCGATTGTTTTCGATTGGGTGTTGTTCCATTTGCCTATTATGATATATATGTACTGATTTTGGCTAGTTTCGACGCGCGTGGAGGCCGGTTTGAGGAGCAAAGGCTTCGCGGGCTAGAGTTTTCGCCGGTTCGAGGTGGGTAATACTTGTAAATGATGTCCTGAGGGTTTGTAAACCCCGGACTTGCACATCCTAGTGCTGTATTGAGGTGACTTGCACGCCGGATAACGGGTGTGGGGTAGAGCACCATTGGGGATTGTGACTTGGTCCGTCCTGCTTAATAAAATACTAGCTAATTTCTTGAAGTTGAATTGACACCCTAATAAAGATATTAATTATCATGAACTGGATTGATTATCATGTTTTGGGCTTCGTGCCGAATATTTGAATCCTTCAGGGATTTGTATCACTGTCTTGGCAATACTGTGCATATTTTCATCTCAGTTTAAGGTTTTAAAATGGTATGTTGCGAACCCAGCCATCTTTCTAAGATTTGAAAACTTAACTGATGTTTAACTGGTATTTTAGCTGAGAATTTCTATGTGATTAA
>MU712157.1:52407-69257 GCA_026770625.1 Nicotiana glauca | reverse complement strand
ATAGGCGCCAAAACGCTCCTGGGTTATCCAAAACCCAATCCGGGCATACGCCCAAGTCCGAAATCATCATACGAAGCTGCTGGAACCTTCAGATCTTGATTCCGAGGTTGTTTACTCAAAATTCCAATCCTAGTTCATTCTTTCAACTTTATGCTTTTCAAATGAGAGTTTTCATTTAAATTTAACTCCGATCTTCCTGAATTTAAATTCCGACCATGCGAACAAGTCATAATACCTGAAATGAAGCTGCTTATGACCTTAGACTGCTGAACGACGCGCTAGGGCTCGAAACGACCGGTCGGGTTGTTACACCTATAGAAAATCTTGGACTACTACTTTCATTAAATATTTTTCCATTTATAATCCAAATTTTTTATGTTGTCTTAAAATTGCCAAGTGACTTTATTTTAGCTTGCCACTTCGCTTAACCACATTGCAAACTACTCTCCTTTTAATATAATATAGAATAAATATAAATATATATATAGATATAATATAGATATAGAAGATTATTTGTAAATTCTCGACTAATTTTTCGATGTTACAATTATCAATAGATTACATAAATGAAATCTAATCTTTTTTGGTGGTAAAGAAATAATTGTTGGAGTTTTGATTGTGATATTACTAGTATTCCTCTCTTTGCTTAATAAAGCATGAACTAGTAATTAAACATTTTTCCATTTTTAATTAATAATTTCAAAAATCAGTAGTGTCAGAGTCAGTTGTCTCTGTTCTTATATCATTGTAAAACCTTCGATCAATGAAGATTTTTTTAACAAATCCAAACATCTAAAAATGAAATTATTTTTGTTGAAATCTGACCCATTTGCTTAATCAATGGATCTGTCAACTTCTGCTTCTTTTTCATCTTCTTCCTCGTCTTCTTGGTTTTCCGGCATAGTTCGTGGCCGTTCAGCTAGTGTCAAGATGTCTAATAAAAATCCGGCCGCCGCAGCCGGCGGTGCTGACAGTGTCTCCGGTGCTGGCCCTATTACTGGGAAAAGGCAGTTCCGTGGTGTAATGTTTAAGTATGGTCCTAAGGCAATTCAGGTCTGTTTTTGAGTTTTCAAAGTTCTCTATTTTCTTGTGAAATTTGGACTTTGCTAATTGGCTGCTATTAATTCGAATAAACAATGATTTTTGTTTTTTGGGTTTGTTAAGCATTATGGTATATCATGTATGGGAAAGATTTTGCTTTAGCTTACTGTATATAATGGAAAATTACTCATGAAGTATGGTTCTAAGCAAATTTAGGTATACTGAATTTCTAGGTGCTCTAATTGTTGTGGAAGTTCAACTAAGCAAATCAATTTGCTTTTTGGAGTTCTTGACCAAAGTTCATTAACATATCAAGAAGGTAGATTGGTAATTGACCCTAAGTTGATTAGTGTTAATTAACTGACCATTAGTTCTTTTAGTTGGATTAATGGTTCTGACAACTATATAGGCATGGAGGACCTTGTATTAGGCTAAACATTTCTTGGGAATGGGTGGTGAGTTGGACTTGGCATTCAAAGATTAATGGGACAACATGTATTCTTGTTTGCAGGGAAGTTACTTATAATAAGTTGGTTAACAACATCATTGCACGTTGTGAGTTAAGATCCTGAGCTTTGTGTGTGCTAAGGATTGTGGTGTGTGGGAAATTGTGCTTTAGCTATTGTTCATTGCAACAACAAACTATGCCTCAATTCCAAACTAGTTGAGGTCGGTTGTATGAATCATCAATTCTGTTTAGTTCCGTTTGGACGAGTTCATACCAGCACTTTAGAATTTGTGATTCTCTGACTCTAGAGGTTCGCAACATTTGAATTATGTTGGGAAAATATTTCAGATAGTAGTTAACTGCAGTGGTTCTGGGAGTTTCCAGTTCCATGGAAAAGATTCAGCTTTTGAGTTTTGGGGAGGTTAGGGAGGGTTATGGGGAAGTAGTTAGACTATTGTAATTCCTAATGTAGTACTTCATGGTTCATACTATACCTTTCAGATTCAGTGAAATGTGCCATCTTTCGATTCTACTGACCAAATGATAAACTTGGTAGCGAGTCAATACTACGAGCATATGATGTTGGGAGAATCCACAAGATTTGCTGCTTTCTTTTGCAGATTCATCTATCATTTTGTTGATTAAATGAGATGCAATCCATTGGTAAATCGGAGGGTGTTGACCACAAGTGCGAGACCCTTTTGAGGATAGACGTAGCATGTCATGTATTAGATTGCACGAGGAGCTCATCGTTAAGTCTATAAGAAATTAAAAATCCTTATATACCGAGGTGTCTTTTAGTGGGAAAACATCGAATACCCATTTGGCCGAAAGACATAATGGCTAGAACCATAAAGGGAAAGATGGAAGTTATACATTAACACCCAGTGTTCTTTAAAGGCGAAAAGCGACAAGGTTCACAAAGCTTGAAGTGAAAAGTAAGAAGTGAAGAGCACATTTCTTTGTAACGAACCACACAATTTACCGAAAATAAAAAATTATCAAACATGTAAGAATTTTGTACTACAATATGCAAATTGTAATTACAATAACTAATTTCACTGTCCAACATACAGTAATGCAGATATAAATCCAACTCCTCGGATTTGCAACTTAAAGAACCAAACTCTTCTTGTTAGGATCATTTTGCGCATTATTGTTTGAAGCGCACACTTCTCTAGAGCGCATTGCTTCATCGCTTTAAGTGACAGAGAGATGTCTTTTTGTAATACTAAACACAAGATGATACAATATGCATTCTCAATATCCATTTTGCTCCATTTGAACCCATTTCATCCCCACACCCAATAAAGCCTTAGGTTTCTACCGCCAAAGGGTTGACCTAATGGTCAATAAAGCTAGAATGAACTATGAGAGACTAGAGTTTAAATTCTAATAGAACAAAAAAATTAGGTGATTTCTTCTTATATGTCTAAACTTTGATGGACCTACCAGATACATCTCCGGTGTGAAGTAGCAGGTATGGAGTACGCAAGCTGGCCTGAACACCACCGTTATTTAATGTAATGACAAATTAGGTTCTCTTATGCTAGGAATTCTCGATGTTTTATACTGGTATGTAAATCTCTAAATAAACTAGAAGAATCTTGGAAAACATCAGACCGAATGGAAGTATACCAATTGATTAAGCCTTAATTCCAACTAGTTGGTAGTGACTGCAAATTTATCTTGTGCATTAGTTATGTTTTATTCATCGGTAACTCCATAGATTTCGAGACAACTTCTCTCCACACGATTTTAGGTCTACATTGACCCCTTTTAACACAATCATCATCATGGTCATGGACCGGTGTATTTGGAGTTCTACCTATGACATGGCCTAACTATCTCAGACAACCTTCTCTCATTTTATCCTTTACATGTGCTACTTGTATTCGTTATGTGATTATTTATTCTTTTGTTTAATGTTTTATGGATGCACATCCATCTTCACATTCATATTTCTAATACATCTTGCAGATATGTTAATGGTAGTTGCCATTTAGAAACTAAAACTTCAGGCCAACAAGTGGTAGAGTTGCAATGACATATAACAAAAAAAGAACTGCACTGTGTTGCAAAGAGAGAGAGAGAGGGGAGTGTTGTCAGGGGGAGTTTGATGATCTCCAAGTGAGGCGTATTATTAGGAGAAAAGTATAACTCCAGTTTGAAGAAGAGTATATGGACTACTATCATAAGCTTCCTTGGAGTATAGAGACTCAATGTGTCCTACATCAGATGTGAACAAGGAGAAGAAACGAAAAGAAAATTCTTACCTTCCGATGCGCTTTTTAGTAGTCAAACTAGTGAGACCCATTCAATCAAAACAGATGATACCCACGGGCATAAAGAGCAGAAGCATTGCATGTTAATTGTGGGGCCATAAAGAAAAGTGAACCAACAGTGTGTTAAGCTGAAAATTTAATAACAGAAGTTGTTTACTTGAATATCATTCGGCAATTGAGCTAAGAAGTGTCTAAATCTGACATTTGTGCATGAGTGTCTTTTCATGACTGTATTTTCTTTGTGAAGACATCTTGAGTTACTTCTACGGATAGTGGGTTTTTTGTTATTTACTTTTTTGCTTGCACATCCATGCATAGAGAAAGGTTTTTACAATCAGGTCATCAATTTCGATCTTGTTATTGTCAATATTGGTTGTTGAACTGGTTCTACTCAGTGTTTGAACTTTGAAAAAGCGAGCACTTTGTCGCTTTAAACGAGAAGCGACACGAGGTGACGACCCATCGCTTTTCTAACCCTGAAGCGAATCGATTTACAAAAGCGAGCACTTCTACGCTTGAAGCGAGAAGCAATGCAGAGAAGCGAAGCGAAAAAAGCGATCGCTTCATTTAAATGGGTCAATTTTTTTTCTATTGGATCTTTTTTATATTATACAAAACATAGACCCCAGCCCAAAGTGACGACATTTCTTCTTCTTCTTCTTCCATCGAGCATCGACTGCTGCTGCTGCTAGGGTTCGCTGCTCCAGCCTCTAGGTAATTTTTCTTCCTTCTTTTTGTCTTCTTTCTTCTTTCTTCTTCTACTTTTTTCTTCTCCTTTTTTTCTCTCTTCTTTCTTCTTCTTCCTGTCGAGGCATCGATTGCTGCTCACTGCTAGGGCAGGCAGCAGTCTTTTTTTCTTCTTTTTTTGCTTTTATTCTTGTTATTTAGACTTTGTTTATTAAATTTTGTGTGTATTTGAGTTTATAAACTTAGTTACTATATTTTGAAATGTTGTTTCTTTGTTGATTTCAGTATATTAAACTTAACTATTATATTTTTTTTTCCTTTTTCTTTGAAATGTTACTAATTTTAGTTATTAAATTTAATTTAATTGAAGTGCTGCTAATTTTAGTTATATATATGTTATATTTTCAGTTTGTTTCATTATGTTTGTTTTTCTTATATCTTAATAGGGATTAAAAATGTCCCAAAGTTCGAAAGAGAAAGACCCGGCTTGGCGATATTGCGATAAAGTTAATGAGAAGAATAGTGCAAATGTTATATGCAAGTTTTGTAACAAGATTACAACAACGGGAATTTATCGCTTTAAATTCCATCTTATTGGTGGTGATAGAAATGTCACAAGTTGTCTGAAATGCCCACCGGAGGTGAGGGAGGAAATAAAGAATTTTGTTGTGAAAAAGGAGCTAAAACATCAAATGAGTCATCAACCATTTGTGACCAATCTTGATGATGATGATGATGATATGGAAGAAGGTGAAGCTGTTGATTTGTCACTTCCAACCAAATGGGGAAGAGATGCAATCTCTTCAAGCCATGGATCGACGGGTAAGAGTAGGACTAAAGGTCCAATGGATTATTATTTCCCAAAGAAGCCAGAAGCAAAGAGCGGTGGAAAAGACTTACAAAAAATTTCCAAGGACATTTTAAAGGGTCGTGCAGTTAAAGCTTTTGCATGATGGGGTCTATGATGTAGGGCTCCCCTTCAATTGTTTCAACTATACTGACATTTTTGGAGACTTTATTGAGGCCGTTGGTCAATATGAACCTGGAATGAAGCCCCCCAATTATCATGAAATCAGAGGTCCTTATCTAAATAAGAAAATGGAGTAGACTAATAAAATTGTGGAGGGACATAAAGTTGTATGGAACAAGTATGGATGCTCCATTATGATGGATAAGTGGACGGCAAGAACTGAGAAAATGATTATTAATGTGTTGGTGAATTCTCCCAAGGGAAGTTTGTTTCTTGAGTCTATTGATGCTAGCGGCGCGTCCACTGATCACATCAAAATGTACGCCTTGTTTCAGAACGCCATTGAAAAGATTGGCACAAGCAATGTTGTTCAAGTGGTCAGTGATAATGCGTGTGAAAATATTAAAGCGAGTGGGGTGGTGCAAGGAGCCTACACGAATATCTATTGGACTTCATGTGCGGCTCATTGTATCTACTTAATGTTCGGGGACATATTCAAGGAAAAACCCTTCTCTACAGCTGTTGGCACAGTATTTTGGAAAGCGTTAAACGCAAAAAGGCGACGAGGCCTCGCTTCATAGAAGCGAGAAGCGCGAAGCGAAGCGCGCGCTTTTTTGCTGTGAAGCGCAATTTAACACATAAATAAATTATAAAAAAAATAGGCATAGATAAATGGCTAAGAACTCGTTAAAAATAACATATTAAGCAAAAATAACATAGATAAATGGCTAAGAACTCATATTAAGCTTCTCTTTTTTGGCTTGATGCCATTGAATAATCAAATTAAATTTACTACAATCAACAACCAAAAAAAAAACAATTAGGGTAGAAAACAGAGCATAAAGCAGCATAAAACATAGCACTTTTAATAACAGAAGAAGAAGAAGTCGTTTAGGGCAAAAAATAAGCGCTTAAAAAGTGAAAAAAATTGAAAGAATAACAGAAGAAGAAGACTAGAAGAAGAAGAATAACAGAAGAACAGAAGAAGAAGAAGAAGGACAGAAGAAGAAGAAACTACCGAGATCTGCAGAAGAAGTTGTTGGAGCAGCAATGGTCGTCGATGGAGTTCGCTGGAGAAGAAGTCCTTGCGTATGTTTTGTTAACAGATGGTTTATTTGCCAAATTTTTTTAAAAAAAAGCCCTAGCTGATGCCTTCTGCTCGCTTTTTCTCGCTTTTTCTACTGGCTCGCTTCTCGCTTAAGCGAGAAAAGCGCACGCTTTTTGAATGTGAGTCGCCTTTTTAGCAGAAAAGCGCTAACCCTGCGCCTCGCCTCGCTTCATCGCTTAAAGCGAGAAGCGAGCGCTTTTAATAACACTGTGTTGGCAGGGGCGTTAGGGTGCATTATTATATTGCTCAGCGGTCCTTGTTATTGAATATGATGAGAAGATTCACCAAGCAAAAAAATTTGGTGAAACTGGGCAAGACAAGGTTTAACACTACTTTCTTGACTTTGCATAGTATGCACTTGCAAAAAGCCAATTTGAGAAAGTTGTTCATTTCAGAGGAATGGAACAAGAGTAAATTTGCAAAGGAAGCACGGGGAAAGAAGCTGCACGCATTATTCTTTTTTTTGCACCACCACCCACTTTAATATATTCACTCGCATTATCGGTGACAACTTGAATAATATTGCTTGGGCCAATCTTTTCAATGGTGTTCTGAAACAAGGCGGACATTTTGATGTGGTCAACGGACGCGTCGCTAGCATCATTCGACTCAAGATAAAAACTTCCCTTGGTAGAATTCACCAACACATTAATACTCATTTTCCCAGTTCTTGTCGTCCATTTATCCATCATAATAGAGTATTCATACTTGTTCCACATAACTTTATGTTCCTCTACAATTTTATTGGTCTCCTCAACTTCCTTATTTAGATAAAGACCTCTGATTTCATGATAAGTAGGGGGCTTCATTCCAGGTCCATATTGACCAACGACCTCAATAAAGTCTTCAAAAATGTCAGTATAGTTAACGCAAATGAATGAGAGCCTGCATCATAGACCCATCGTGCAAAAGCTTTAAGTGCACGATCCCTTAAAATGTCCTTGGCAATCTTTTGCAAATCTTTTCCACCGCTCTTTGCTTTTGTCTTCTTTGGGAAATAATAATCTATAGGACCTTTAGTCCTACTCGTACCCGTCGATCCATGGCGTTCAAAGATTGGATCTCTTCCCCGTTTTGTTGGAACTTGGTAGTGACCAGTTAGCAGCTTCACCTTCTTCCATATCATCATCATGATTGGTCATAAATGGTTGATGACTCATTCGATGTTTTAGCTCCTTCTTCTCATCAAACCTCACCTTCGACGGGCATTTCCGACAACTTGTGACATTTCTATCGCCGCCAATAAGATGGAATTTAAAGCGATAAATTTTTCCCGTGATAATCTTGTTACAAAGCTTGTATATTACATTTGTTATTCTTCTCATTAACTTTATCGCCATATTGTCAAGCCGGATCTTTCTCTTTCGAACTTTGAGACATTTTTAATCCCTATTAAGATATAAAAAATCAAATATAAAGATATAAATTGAAAATATAACATATTTTTTTTTTTTTGATTTGCACCGGGTGTCTGAGTCTCTAAGAGCCCCGACTAATCCCGGGGGTGCACAGGCCCTCGGCACGGAGTTTCCCGCAAGTGCACCAAGGTTAATTCAGGTTTTACCCAGTCCGATGACCCTCAGAAATTGTTTGCACCCAGTGGGTTTCGAAGTTGAGACTATGGCTGTCAAACGGGACGGGACGGGACAAAATTGACGGGACGGGACGACATTTAAGCGGGACAGTGGTGGGACGGGACGAAACGGGACGGGACAAACGGGATGAAACGGTCGTCCCATCCCGTCCCGCTAACAAACGGGATGGGACGGGACGAAACGGGACGGGTTCGTGGGCCTTAAGTGTAGTTTTTTTTTTTTTTAAATATCTAGTTTTTTGAAAATGACTAAGTTTTAAAGTTTGCAACGGCTAGTTTTTTGACTTACTTAACAAACTTAAATGTTAAAACAAAAATTACAAAACTAAGTAAATAATTATAAAATATTAAAACAAAAGACTTGTAATGAAATTTTCTAGTAAATATAAATTTATAATAGAGTTATAATTTATTTAATACAATTCATAAAAATAATTCAACGCTTAGAGCCTTTTATTTTATTAATAGAACTTTCAAATCTCAAATACAAATATAATTCTTTTGAAGAGCACCTAATCTACGCAGCCACCTTCTAGGAAGGGTTCTGTTTGAACTAGGCCTCTTAATAGCCAATTACAAATTATCATACTAATATTTGTAAGCTCCTATATAGCTTCTTTGTAAATTATCAATAATATCTCTCGGACATTCTAATGGAATTGGCAATGTTGATTGATGTTCCATGAGCTCCATGCCGTCATCGCTCCCAGTGGTTAGTATCTCATTGTATTCTTCTTCTTCCCTAGTGGTTAATTTTTCAAAACCAAGATTTCTTCTTTCTGAATTAATCCAATCTCTGAATAATACGGAAATCTCTAGACTGTCCTCCGCTAATGAATGTCTATGATCTCCAATTTGAAATCTTGCCGCGCTGAAAGCACTCTCCGATGCTACTGATGATGCTTGAATAGCCAGGATATCTCGGGCCATAATTGAAAGTGTTGGAAATGCCTTGCCACGCTCCCTCCACCATGACAAAAGTTGTTCCTTGCCTTCTTCGTCTTTAATATTTTTCAATCCTTGATTAAGATAAGAATCAAGTTCATCATCAATAGAGGAATCCAAACCTGTTATATCATCCATATCTTCCCATAAAACTTCTGCTCCAGATTTAGAAGTAGAAGGAGCAGTTTCAGTACTAGTTGTATCCATAGATTTATATTTATCAAACATAAATCTAGCATAAGAATATATGCTAGCTTGGCAGTTTTCGAGAGATGGTTCTTCATTTTCTTGAATTTCTAAATTCTCATAAATTTTACGAACAAGTCCCTTTGCACCTCTTAGTTTTAAAGATGGGTTAATTAGAGTAGAAATTAAATAAACTTCGGGAATAGGGAAAAAATACTTTTTAAATTTTAAAATCATTTCTTTAATGGCCGGTGCATAAGTTGGATTTGTTTTATACTTAGAAAATACAACAGAAATTCCACAAATATACCATAATATTTGGCTAACAGTAGGATAATATATACCAGAAAATTGTTTTGTAGCATAATAAAAATTTTCTAAAAATCTAGTAAGCTCTCTAATCGCATCCCAATCAGAATCAACAATTTGATCAACAGGGTAAGCATTATGCATATTAAATACCTTTTGGATAGGTACCCGATAATCAAAAGCAACTTTAAGCATTTCATAAGTAGAATTCCACCTAGTACAAACATCTTTTGGAACTTTTCTAAATGGAAGGCCAGAACTAGCACATTGTTGAGCAAATTCACGAATTCTACTTTGTTTATGAGCACGAAAAATATAGTTACAAGCATGTTGTATTTTACTACAAGCATCAGAAAATAAATTAAGACCATCTTTTACAACCAAGTTAAAAATATGGCATGCACATCTAACATGAAAAATTATTGGATTAATTGGACAAAGTCTAGCTTTTAAGCTATTTGCCGCGGTTGTGTTAGCAGAAGCATTATCTAAGGTGATAGTTAAAACTTTATTAGCGAGTCCATAAAAATCAAGTATTTGTAGAACAGTAGTTGCAATATATGCTCCAGTATGTTTTGAATCAACAAATTTATAACCAATAATACGTTTTTGCAAGTTCCAGTGATGATCAACCCAATGACATGTAACAGTTAAATAATCACAACCATTAGGACTACGACCTATATCAGATGTGATAGACACTTTACAATCTAAGTGAAAAAATACACAACGAATATACTGAAGATATTCGGTTTGATATTTAAAAACATCATTTCTAACCGTGGTCTTAGGAAAACCTTGAAAAGTAGGGTTATAGGTTTCTTGTATATAATGCACAAACGCAGGGTGAGAAGGAAAAGTAAAAGGTAAGCCACAGACAGCCACCATTTTTGCTAAGTTCTCACGATCTTTATCTTTGTTATATTTGCGTAAAACATGACCAGAAGAAGGATCAAGTTGTTGTTGAACTTGATTAGAACCAGATCCACTAGGAGCGCAAGAACTGTTGGTAGGATCTATAGTTTTCCCGGCTTCTATGTTAGCTTGTATCCATAAAGCTTTGTGATTATTATTTAAGTGTCTGGTTAAACCCCCCGTCCCACTAGTGTGCGCAAATTGTTGCTTACATTTTTCACATATAGCACGATTATTGACTTTATCATGTTTAAAAAATTTCCATACAAGTGATGTTTTGGGACGTTCAGCCTTAGGCTTACCCCTTACAGGGGGTACAAGGGGTAAAGCTCCAGACTGAGATTGACTCTGAGTTGGAGCTTGTGTTGCGGGACTAGTGGGTGTTTCATCTAATTCTTCTTCCTCATTTTCTTCATCCTCATTTTCTTCATCCTCAAAAAAAATATCATTGCCAAATTGTCTTTGTAAAATTTCATGATCTAATTGTTCTCCGACATGAACATCATAAAATATGGGGGGTTGGGAAAATAAAGTTTCATCAACATGAGTCATTTCATCAATATTCTTTCTAACTCTAGGTCTAGTAGAAGGGTTAGGATTAAGACTAGGATTACTACTACTTTCACCTTTTCTACTTTTTTTACTACTTTTTTTAAGCATACCAAATATATTTTTAGGTGCCATAATTTAAATACGAAACTAAATTAAAAAATCTAACACAAATATTAAACACACAAATGAAATACGAAAATATAACACGTAAAGTAAACACAAAAATTAAGCACTAAAATGATACATAAAAATTATATATTAAAATTAGGAGATGGAACGAGTGCACCGTGATTAAATATTGAAACTTGAAGAAATTGCCCAAATACTTGACGAATTTAATTTGAAGCTTGAAAGTTGCTCCAAAAAAATTGCCCAAATACTTGAAAGTTGAAACTTGATACTTGATAGTAACAAAATTGAGAGAATAATATAGAATATAGATAGAATATTAGATGGTAAGAGATTTGAGAGAGAAGATTGATTTTTTGTAGGAAAAAATGAAGAAGAATGAGAGATATTTATAGTAGAAAATAGGGACAAAGTGTAATTTAATAAACTTAGAGGTTATATTAAAAGTTTTGGGGGGTAGGGGGTGTTTTGGGGGAGTGTAGGGGCTGTCCAAACGGCTATTTTTTCAATTTTGGCCGTTGCCCAACGGCTATAAACGGCTAGTTTTTTTAAAAAAAAAAATCTGGCGGGACGCGGGACGGGACAAAGCGGGACGAAACAGGACGGGACAAACGGGACGAAATGGCCGTCCCGCGTCCCGTCCCGCGTTGGCCCATCCCATTTGACTTGAAGCGGGACGGGACGGGACGGGACGGGACGCGGGACGGGACGCGGGACGGGACAGGCCCGTCCCGTTGGACAGCCATAGTTGAGACCTTGAAAGGGAGCAAACCCCAAGGCTCAAGTCAATTGCCACCAGGCCAACCCCTGAGGGTTGAAAATATAACATATATATTATAGCTGAAATCAGCAACACCTTAATTAAATTAAATTTAATAACTGAAATCAGTAACATTTCAAATGCAAAAAAAAAAAATATAATAATTAAGTTTAATATACTGAAATCATCAAAGAAGCAACATTTCAAAATATAATAATTAAGTTTATAAATTGAGATGCACACAAAAATTAATAAACAAAGGTTGAACGCCTCGACGGGAAGAGAGAAAAAAAGAAGGAAGAAAAATTACTTGGAGGCTGGAGCGGCGGACCCTAGCAGTAGTCTAGTCTGCTCGATGGAAGAAGAAGAAGAAATGTCTTTGCTTTGGGTTGGGGTCTATGTTTTGTATAATTAAAAAAAAGAGCCAATCTTTTTTTTTTTTTAAATTGACCCATTTAAATGAAGTGATCGCTTTTTTTGCCTCGCTTCTCGATTCAAGTATTGAAGCGCTCGCTTTTGTAAATCGATTCGCTTCCGGGTCAGAAAAGCGATGTGGCGTCGCCTCGCGTCGCTCACTTTTTCAAACACTCTCTCTAAAGCAGTCTGGATTTGCTCACGTTAATCCTTCAACATTTATTTGTGCTCATAACTGGTCCTTCTAGCCAGTGGAATGTTATTTCCATCAAACATTATCTTGACTGGAACATGTTTTTTATATGGGGACACAGATCATGACTCGAGGGAAGAGTATGACCAATCAAGAATTAAACCTAAAATAATCAAACACAAAATACAGAACCAAACTGGCTTTGCGTTGCTATTTTTCTCCTCCAATCCTTTTTCTCAATAAGTTAGAGGTCTCTGTCCTTCTATTGCCTGTCAAATTGAAGAATGCACAGTGGAGAAACATTCTGCTCATTCCCCTTCTCCCCTAAAGCTTGGCAGCTTGCTAAAAGACAATGTGTAGGGAACAGAGGGAAAAAGTTTCAATTTAAGGAAGTAATTATGGAATCAAAAACTTCAAGGACTTCCAATGCCATTTACTCTTATGTACTCAATTCTCTAACGTGATGCCTTCAATTTCTTTCAGGTTGCTTTTAAAACGGGTGATTATAAACAACAGGTCATTTTCATAGGTGGACTAACGGATGGATTTTTAGCTACTGAGTATGTATCTTAATACGTTGGTTTAAACTTCCCTCTCACCCATCTGCCCTCTCTTCCTCTTTTCTCGTTCCCTTCTCCATGTTTTTGTTTTCTTTTTTCACTTTTTTGTTCATGGTCTGGATTAAGGGTGTTCAAAATATATTGAAGATAAGGTCTTTCTTTTCAAACTGGCTTATCAAAGAAAGAAAAAATGATTTTCTTTTCGAACTGTTCCTTATTTGACTTGGCTCAATTCAAATGACTTATCGAAGATTTTGCATTTTCCATAATCACGAAAATATTGGATAAGGTCCTCAGTGATAACATTTTAAATTTAAAGAAAATTACCTTGAAATTCTTTTTCTGCAACCTATTCCCCAAAACTGTATTTAAATCTGCTGCTACTTGCCCTTGGTCTTTTTGACTTTTCCTTTTCTAATTTGGTTCTGCCATTGTCTTCTTTTTTTTGGGGGGGTGGGGGTGGGGAAGTCTGAGTTATAGTTAATAGTGACTGTTCTTCTGCAATACACATAACACATTATTTTATCTGTATGCGGGGTTGCTCTGATGGTAAGCAACCCCCACTTCCAACCAAGAGGTTGGTGAGTTCGAGTCTCCCCAAGAGCAAAGTGGGAAGTTCTTGGAGGGAAGGATGCCGGAGGTCTATTTGGAAACAACCTCTCTACCCCAGGGTAGGGGTAAGGTCTGCGTACACACTACCCTCCCCAGACCCCACTAAGTGGGATTATACTGGGTTGTTGTTGTTGTTGCTTATATTGGTTCAAACAAGAGTTGGAGTCCTTTCTACAAGGCTGAACGCACACACAAAAAAGAAGATAAAGGAACCAAAAATAAAGAGAATGAAAGTTAATGATGTTAAATCCACAAAGCTCTCCCACGTCAAGCAGCAAAATCATCAAATATACTCTTGATAGCCCTTCCTACTTCTTTTGTCTTTGTGGTTATTAAACTTGATGATCTCCGTTATTGCAGTTACTTAGAGCCTCTGGCTATTGCTTTGGATAAAGAAAAATGGTCATTGGTTCAGTTTCTACTTTCATCATCTTATAGTGGATATGGAACGTCAAGCTTGAGACAAGTAAAAATCTCTTCCTCCCCTTTCCACGTATATTCAAACTGTTCTCATTGATATGTAGATTCTTCTACTTGATCTGAGGTATCAGCTAGAGAGGGTGTATTGTACTCAATATTTCCATGTCAATATATCTGGTTCAAGTTCTTGACAGGCTTATTAGGTTATTCCATCATTGATCATGTACTGTGAAAGGTAAAAATTACAATCTCTCTCAACTCATTTAGTCCATAGAAAGAAGAAAAATAAAGGGCAGCCCGGTGCACTCACGCAGGTCCATAGAAACATGTTCTTATATATGCCTTCTCCTGAAAACAATAAAGATTTTTAAAGAAGCAAAAGCTTAAATTTTGCAGTCCTGTTCCGGAAAAACTTAAGTTGTCAATTTCAAGGATGTCTTGGACAGCCGGAAGACATCATAATTCAGTGCAAATTGGCTCGTGGTTTGTTTTTCAGGAGGAAAAGTTACAATCTCTCTCAACTCATTTAGTCCATAGAAAGAAGAAAAATAAAGGGCAGCCCGGTGAGCAAAGCATCATGTATTCACGCAGGTCCATAGAAACATGTTCTTATATATGCCTTCTCCTGAAAACAATAAAGACTTTTAAAGAAGGAAAAGCTTAAATTTTGCAATCCTGTTCCGGAAAAACTTAAGTTGTCAATTTCAAGGATGTCTTGGACAGCCAGAAGACATCATAATTCAGTGCAAATTCGCTCGTGGTTTGTTTTTCAGGAGGTTTGATACTGAAACTTGTTAGAAGTTCCTTAATCATAAAGGATTTATGATGGGTAAGGGCTTGAAACAGTTTTAAGGTCAGAAGGATATAAAAGGAGCTGGACTAGAGACAATTTACTCTTTTTGCAAGCCTGGAAATCAAAGAGGAATTGTGTTGAGAAAAAGGAATAGATCACATAATAACTCCTAGATCTCTCGGACATGGAACTTAAGCTAAGATTTGCTTCACATGATTTTAAGGCAGTTGCTTTGGGATCTTTACCTTCAGAAGTTTTTAATGAATTCAAAATGTTGGAATGGTGTTTGTAGTTGTTAAGGTTTGAGGAACATTGTTTAAACCCCCATACAGCTCCATCTTCATCTAAATTAGTGCTTGAACATGGCTATTACCCTCACTTTCCTATACTTGTCATATAACTGAAAAGGTTGCTGCCAGTTCTTCTATATACTCTCATTCAGAAGTGCATGGAACTTGACCAAAAGATGTTATTCTCCTTCAAATGATTAAATTCAGCATGTTGGTCAATGGCAATTTTTTGAACAATAGATCATAAACTATAAATTAGCCCCTCTTGGAAGAGGGGGAACACAAAGTTGGGATAAATGGTATGAGAACAAACCTCTATTCCATTCCCCACCACAAAAAAAAAAAAAAAAAAAAAAAGGAAAGAAAGAGGAATGATCTACAACAGCACAAGGCTTACATATGATTCTATACCAAGCACCCAAGGGTGTGGCCTATTGGTCAATGAAGTGGGAAGAGAACCACAAGGTTTCAGGTTCAAATCCCATCAAAGGCAAATATCACTAAGTGATTTCTTTCTATCTGGCTAAAACTTGGTAAGCAGAGTTACCCGGTACCTGTACTGGTGGGAGGTAGCAGGTACCTAGTGGAATAGTCGAGGTGTACAAGCTGGGCTGGACACCATCGTCATAAAAAATAATGATTTTGTACCAATTTATGGTGTCATATATATACTTATAAAACGTTAAACCTTGCATTCCCCAATATGTTTTACTCAAATGTCAAGCCTCATCTTGTGAAATTGTCATGTCCCAGATCTACTTTTGTATTAATGATTATTTTCCTATTTTAGTCTTCATTTGGTTTTCAAAAAAGCATGTTATTATGTCTATGTTTGACGTCCTAACACCTGTCCATTCAAAATATTGCGTTTATATATTTACCACACTCAATAATGTTTCCTGTTTTTGGAGCATAAACCTTTGGATCTGCTTGTTAGAGCTATTCCTCTTTTTGCTTGTGTTTGTGAGCTTAACTTCCTTCTACCTCCGTGAACTTCTAAAGGACGCAACAGAGCTTGATCAGTTGATAAGTTACTTGATAAACAAGGAAGATTCTGAAGGGGTGGTACTACTCGGGCACAGCACTGGCTGTCAGGTAGGTATTTGTTTCTTTGAATCGACGAATTGAACATTTGATGCTACCCCATTTAAAAAAGCATGTAATATCATTATGCACGAAATATGAGGATAGAGGAAGCTGATTTTCTCTATTTGTATACAGGATATTGTGTATTACATGCGCACAAATGCTGCATGCTCCAGAGCAGTACGTGCAGCCATATTGCAGGTAATACCTGCTTAAAAATTGTAGTTTAAGTTGCCTCTTTTGGTACAAATAAATTCAGTACATGAATGTGCTAGCTTACTGTACCTCAATGCTCATGATAGCACATGCAATGGATATGGTCCTTTGAGCTCTAATGGTTTATCCAAATCTCTCTTTCTTTAGTGAGGAGAAATTTGTAAAATGGACAAGATTTTGCCTCTTGCTATATTTATTACTTCATACCTGAGATGTGACTCTTGCAGTTACTGGTAAATGACCTACATTTAGTTCGAATGGAGCTAAGGCAGTCTTCAAAGTCATATGCTGTTTGAGTTTTGCAGTTGCTCTGCGTGTGTGTGTGGGGTGGGGGGGG